>CM060933.1:100677568-100862476 GCA_030765085.1 Allium cepa | reverse complement strand
GTCGGGTGGCAGTTGAGTCGTCCTGACGACTTATGATAAGTCGCTAAGTCGTGTACCTGTTGAGTAGTATCTCATGTTGCCTGTTGGGTCGTGGCATTTATGAGTCGTAAGTCGTATAATGGCCCGTGTTTGTTGAAGTGTTGAGTCGGCCGTGTTTGTTGTAGCATTGAGTCGTTGAGTCGTAGGAATTGTTGTCTCGGAGGCTTCTAGGGTAGATGAGTCGGCAACGACTCATAAGATAAGTCGGAAACGACTTATAGGCGACGACTCATGGGCATTCCAGCCTATAAATAGAGGGCTTTGGCTCACTTTTTGGCACCGGTTTTCGAAGCGACGAAGTGCTGCCATTTTGGAGACTCGACTACAACATTTCTTCACCTTCTTTCTCTACTTCCATCAAGTGCTAACATCCATTGAAGATCGAAGATCAAGATCAAAGATTGAAGATCCAAAGTTGAAGATTTTCATCCGAAGAGGCTAGATTTCACCGTTTCAAGTGAAATTTCTCCGGATCAAGTCCAAGACCTTGCTGTCCAGATCTGAAGTTGATTGATTTTAGGTTGTTTGAGTGATTTGGTGAGTGGTAGTTATCTCTCACGCGGATCCAAAGGAGTATATGGGATTGGTGATATGTTTATATGTTAAAGTTAGCGTTTTCTCGCATTTTCCTTAAGTCTGCATGTATATCCATCATATTTGAAGATGTTTATCTATAGAAGCTATTTATCAAGTATTAGAGACAAAACCCATGTTTTAGATTTGATAAATCTATGCTAAAAACCATGATTTCACATATGTTGGACTTTTGCTCACTTATTTACGAAATTGCCATTATAGTTGATATTGCTTAATATATATCTTGTTTGAATGCTTGAATGTTTGAATGTATGTTAGATTTGATTGCTCCAAGTTAGCTTGTAGTTGATTTGGAACAAGATGGTTGAAGGTGATTCAAAAGCTAAGTGGAAAGGCTCTTGAATGATGAAAGCTGCCGATAGCATATGAAGCGGATGTGAAAGCTCATATGGATGGATTCGATGATGAGGGACTTTGCCGTGATGCGAAGAGGCGAAGCATGAGATCGAGATGGGACTTTGCCATGATGCGAGAAGGCAAGCCATAATGTTGAGATGAGACTTTGCTATGTTGCGATGAAGCAAAGTGTGATGTTGAGATGGAACGGGTCATGATGACGTTCCAAGCACGGGCTGCGACGACGTGCAAGGTTATGTTGATACTCGGTGATGCGATCCGAGTTGGTGATAATGGTTAGCTTGAGAGGCGCTTGAGCTAGTATGGATGGTCGTCGAGGAGGATGACTTGGAGGCTTAGATCTCATCGTTGTTGAAGGTTCTAGCATGCTCAAAGCAAGGGTACGTTGGAACGGGCTGCGACGGCGTTCCAGGCACGGGCTGCGACGACGTGCTAGTACTCTGGGTAGTTGCGAAAATTCCTAGGCACGGGCTGCGACGACGTGCGGAGTTATGGCTAGAACCGGGGTTACCATTAGCCCTTGACAGATGGTCATTCAACTAACGGTGGAATCAAGGCAATGATGCAGTGATAGCCAGAGTCATGGATGTTTGGTTGTATTATCATTCGGCTTCAAGAGCGGTGTTTTCTGGGTGCTTATCTGATCTTGGTTTAGGCCTTGGGGGTTTGTATTTGGAAAACATCGTCCTTGACTCGAGTGGTTATTGCTTTACTTTAATCGTCTATATTGTTATGCTTGATTCTTCTTAGTGTGTGTCTGGGGGCTATCACTGTGAGATGAGGTGGAGTGGGATGGTTTGGTTCCTATTCCTTTTATTCCTTATGCTCTTTTGGTATGTTTGATAGTTAATTTACTGCTCACTAAGACTTTGTCTGACTCAAGGTTTTATGTCTCCTCTTATTACCTTGGGCTGTTCATCCATGTTGGGATGGGCAGACTAGGTAAGCAGGTGACAGGTGCTGTGCTAGGAGTTCTACGCTGAAGATGACGAAGACGAGCAGGAGGCTTTGCATATTTGTTTTCTTACTATATGTACTGGGTTCCGCTGTTGTATCTGATTGAGTGTTGTAGTGAGGTTCTGATGTATGGATGATTCATTTGATTGTATAAACTGCTATGTTGCTTATATGATGATGTTGTGTTCTATTGAGCTTCACTATATTATATTTCTCTATTGTATTTTATCCATGCGCTGTGAGTTATACGATAAATTCTGCGAATTTTATTTTACCTTGACTATCGTCCATGGCTGCCTGGCACACCTTTCAGCGCATTATTCCCTTGTTTTGGTGCGGGAGTCATGGGCGGTCGTCACATTTGGTATCAGAGCTTTGGTTAATCGATTTTAGCCAACGCTCGCTGACGTAATTACGTAAGAGAGACGTAATTGTATTTTGATGGATGATTACTATATATAATATAGTAGCTTAGATGGATTTGAACTCCTTATGCAGTTGTTTCTTAAGGTGTTCTAATCATTCTTTTTACAGATATTAAGGATGAGCAGAAGCGAGAGACAAGCTGCGAGAGATAGCCGTGCTGCTAGGGAAGCTGTTGACTATGCTGCGATGTTTGAAGCAATGATGACTTCTATCATGAGAAGGGTACCAGCTTCAGGATCTTCTGTGGATGTAGGAGTTCAAGTCCAGGCTCCAAGGCCAGTGGATTTTGCCAAGCTTTGCAAGGATTATACTTCGCTTGGAGGAAAAGCTTTCTTGGGAACGGAATCTACTATTGAGGTGCAGAGATGGATGGATGCTTGCCGAAGGATTTTTGGTGATTTAGGGATTGAGGATGCAACCAAGAGAAAGCTTGCATCGAGGCAGCTTCAAGGGAGAGCTGCAGATTGGTGGAATTCTATCACTATAGATACACCAGAGGAGGAGATAACTTGGGAGCAATTCCAAGTTAGATTTGAAGCTAAGTTCATCTCTACTGCTCAGAGGTCTGTTTTGTTTAAGAGGTTTGTTGAGCTCAAGCAAGGTGGGAGGCCTGTTCTTGAGTATATTTCTGAGTTCGAGGCTCTGTCCAAGTATGCCAGATCATATATTGATTCTCCCTACCAGAAGAACGAGAAGTTTGTGACTGGTCTGGATGCTTATCTGGGAAGGCAGTTGGTGGATCACTTGGACGATCCATTTGAGAAGCTTGTGGAGAAAGCTCTGAGGCATGAGAGCTTGTTTCCTAGGGAAAGTTCTGCTGTTGCTGTAACCAGGGAAGGATCTAAACCACAGCAGAGTGGCAACAAGAAGAGGAAGCAGCAGCAACAGAAGGGAAAGGATGGTCAGAAGAAGCCTAAGGGCGAAGTGACTTGCTATAATTGCCAGAAGAAGGGCCATCTTTCCAAGGATTGTAGGAATCCAAAGGCGCCGGCGAAATGCCACAATTGTGATAAGCCAGGGCATTTCAGGAAGGATTGTCCAGAGCCGAGGAAGGATAGGCAGGTTGTGCAAGCTTATGCTCTGGAAGCTGTGCCGTCGTCTTCAAGAGCTCCTACTGCTGAGGAGAAGGGGAAGAGTGTGGTGGTTCAAGGTACTCTTTCTATTTGTGGTGTTCCAGTTAGAGTGTTGTTTGATACTGGAGCGTCGCATTCTTTTGTTTGTGATGATTTGGTAGGCCGGTTAGGTTTGAAACCGGATATTGTTGATAGGCCATTGGTGGTGACTAATCCAGTTGGGGGTTCGTCATGTTTGTGTATGATATGCCGTGGTCTAGTTGTTTCGAGTCATGATTGCTCGTTTGTTTGTGATTGCTTTGTTCTGAACTTTGCGGGGTTCGGAATTATTTTGGGTATGGACTGGCTTAGGAAGTATGCGACTAGGATTGATTGTGAGAGGCTGGAGGTGACAGTCGGGAATGTGGAAGGGCGAAAGGTTGTGATACGATGTAAGCATGAAGAAGGCGTCTTCATGAGCTTCATGTATTCGCTGGTTGTTCCACGGGAAGGACTGTCATCGGTGCCTATTGTGAATGGATTTGAGGATGTCTTTGACGAAGTCAAAGGGTTGCCGCCGCATAGGGAGATCGAGTTTCGTATCGATCTAGTTGAGGGAGCCAGACCTGTTGTGATGCCTCTTAGGCGGATGGCACCGAGGGAGCAGCAAGAGCTGAAGGTGCAAGTTGATGACCTTTTACGGAAAGGATTCATTCGGAGAAGTGTGTCCGAATGGGGTGCGCCCGTTGTGTTCGCAACCAAAGCGGATGGATCGTTGAGGTTGTGTGTTGATTATCGTGAGCTGAATAAGGTGACTAAGAAGAACAAGTATCCATTGCCGAGAATAGATGACTTGTTCGATCAGCTTCACGAGGCTAAGGTGTTTTCTCAGATGGATTTGGCAACGGGATTTCACCAGTTGAGAGTGGCGAGGGATAGTGTGCCGAAGACTGCTTTCAGGACACCATCCGGATTTTATGAGTGGCTGGTAATGCCGTTTGGGTTGACTAACGCACCAGCATATTTTGTGGATCTTATGAATAGAGTATTCAGAGATCAGTTGAATAAGTTCGTGCTTGTGTTCGTTGATGATATTTTGGTTTATTCCAGAACTGAGGAAGAGCACAAGACGCACTTGAGGATTGTTCTGGAAATCTTGCGGAAACATCAGCTGAAGGCTAAGTTTTCGAAGTGTCACTTCTGGAAGAGTGAAGTGAGGTTCTTAGGCCATGTTATCTCTGGAAGTGGAATAGCGGTTGATCCCGCTAAGGTAGCAGCGATCCAGGATTGGATTAGACCTAAGAATGCATCTGATGTGAGAAGTTTTCTTGGATTAGCAGGATATTATCGTCGGTTTATCAAGGACTTTTCCAAGATAGCTGCACCGTTGACAGGATTGACGAAGAAGAACCAAGTGTTCAGATGGGATGATAAGTGTGAGCAAGCTTTCGTAATCCTGAAAGAGCGACTGACGAGTGCTCCTGTATTGACTATTCCAGGTGGGAATGAGGAGATGGTGGTTTACACCGATGCATGTGGCACTGGACTGGGAGCGGTGCTAATGCAGAAGGATAAAGTTGTTGCGTATGCTAGTCGACAACTGAAGCCGCATGAAAGGAATTATCCAACTCATGATTTGGAGTTAGCGGCGATAGTGTTTGCTTTGAAGATGTGGAGACATTACCTATTGGGAGTTAGATTCGAGTTATTTACAGATCATAAGTCGTTGAAGTATCTGTTCTCCCAAAAGGATCTGAATCTTCGACAGCAACGGTGGTTAGAGTTTCTAGCATCGTATGATTTTGGTATAGCCTATACTCCGGGAAAAGGTAACGCAGTGGCTGATGCGTTAAGTCGAAGACATGCAGGTTTGGGAGCCATGTTTTCGGAATGGAAGAGTCTTGAGTATTTGGCTGGATTTGATTTCAGGCCTAGATGCGAGTTGGAACCTGAGATGTTGGCAAACTTATCGATAAGGCCTACTCTAGTGGAAAGGATTGGCGAAAGCCAAAAGAAAGATGATAAGCTTGTCAAGGTTATCCGTGATTTGGAATCTGGATTGGAACCAGAGAAGGATAAGGGATTCGAGGTCGATCGAGAGGGTTGGCTTCGAAAGCAAGGACGATTGGTTGTTCCCGATATTGATGGATTGAGAGATGAAGTTCTGAGGGAAAGTCATCACTCAAAATTGACAATTCATCCAGGTGGTAATAAGATGTATCGGGATATGAAGAGAGCTTACTACTGGGAAGGTATGAAGAAGGATGTTGGAAATTTTATTTCCAAGTGTATGAATTGCCAGTTGGTGAAAGCTGAGCAGAAGAAGCCCAGTGGATTACTTCAGCCATTAGAAGTTCCTACGTGGAAGTGGGAGCAAGTGTCAATGGATTTTATTGATGGTCTACCTAGGACAAGGACAGGGAATGAAGGGATTTGGGTCATAGTAGATCGTTTGACCAAGAGTGCAAGGTTCATTCCTGTTCGATCGACTAGAACTGCATCGAAGTTGGCTGAGTTGTATGTGAAGTGGATTGTTCGATTCCATGGTGTTCCGAAGAGTATAGTGAGCGATCGAGACCCATTGTTCACTAGTGGATTTTGGAAGAGCTTCCAGGAAGTTTTGGGAACTGAGTTATGTTTGAGTACAGCTTATCACCCTCAAACGGATGGCCAGACTGAGAGAGTCAACCGGGTTTTGGAAGATCTTCTTAGAGCTTGTGTTTTGGACTTCGGAGGATCATGGGAAGATCACCTTCATTTGGTGGAATTTGCTTATAATAACAGTTATCAGTCGAGTATTGGTATGGCACCATATGAGGCGTTATATGGAAGACCGTGTAACTCTCCGACATGTTGGTTGGAAGCTGGAGAAAAACTGATACTTGGGCCAGAGATGATTCGACAGACTACGGATTGTATAGAGATCATTCGGCAAAGAATGAAAGCAGCCCAAGATCGTCAGAAAAGTTATGCTGATAATCGTCGAAAGGATTTGGAGTTCGACGTAGGCGATATGGTTTTTGTGAAGATTTCTCCATTGAAGAATGTTATAAGATTCGGGAACAAAGGAAAGTTAACTCCGAGATTTGTTGGACCATTCCCGATTATCGAGCGAATTGGAAAGCTCGCTTATAGATTGGAGTTACCAGAAAAGATGGCGGGTGTGCACAATGTTTTTCATGTATCTTATCTACGGAAGTATGTGCACAACCCAAGTACGGTGGTTTCTGCTGATAGCTGTGAAGACTTAGAGGTTGATCCAGTGGTTACGAGACCTCGTAAGCCGCTTCGTATTGTTGAAACCGATACGAAACAGCTTAGGAGGAAGACGATTACGTTGCTCAAGATACAATGGAGTGATGATGTCAACGACTGTACATGGGAGGAGGAAGAGAGGATGAAGGCAGCTCATCCAGGACTCTTCGAGGTATGGCCCTAAAGTGTCGTGACATCTCATGAATTTGTAGCTTGTTCTAAGTCATAGAATTCTGCATGCTAGGTTAGAATTGGATGCATGGTTTGTTGATTGCTATGGATGGTAGGCATGCGGAATGATTGTGATTGCTGTTGTTTGCTTGGAATTTCGGGGGCGAAATTCCTAAGGGGGAGAGAATGTAACGACCCGTATTTTACGTGTCGATAGATCGTAGAATTTGCGGGTCGATAGTGTTGTTTGGGTTGCCTCTAGCCTGAGTCGTATGGAGAGTAACTTGTGTGTTGAAGTGATGAGTCGTGACCGACTCATGGGGTTGAGTCGTGACCGACTCATAGGATAGGGCGTGCATGAGCTACGACTTAAGGAAGGTGGCCGGGTTAAGGAGGTTACGACCTAAGATGTTGCCGAGTTAAGGCTTGAGTCGTGACCGACTCATAGGGGACCGGCTCAAGGAGGGGTTGCGGTTTAGAGTGTTGGCCGAGATAAGGGAGCGACCGACTTAAGAGTTAACACGTTGCCGACTTAAGGAGGTTGGTGGTTTAAGGGTTGGCCGACTCATAGGAGTTAACTCGTGACCGAGTCATAGAATCGCCGACTCATAGTATTAGGGCTTAGGTCCTGAGTCGGTAGGGGTTTGGGTCGGCATAGCGTTATCCCATGTGTCGTTAGGACGGTGGGCCGACTCAGTGGATAAGTCGTTGGGGACTTAGGGTTTTGAGTCGTGTCTCGTGGGATAAGGATTTGGCTTAGGTCGGCAGGGATAAGTCGTGTGACCTTCTTGCTGTGTTGAGTCGTTGGGTCTCTGAGTCGGTAATGCTATAGGTCGTGTGGTTCTTATGAGTCGTGTGACCGAGTCAAGGTAAGTCATAAGGATTTGGTCTTTGTGGTAGCCCGTGTACGAGTTAACTCGGTAGGTTTTTAGGTCGGTGGGAGCTTGAGTCGGGTGGCAGTTGAGTCGTCCTGACGACTTATGATAAGTCGCTAAGTCGTGTACCTGTTGAGTAGTATCTCATGTTGCCTGTTGGGTCGTGGCATTTATGAGTCGTAAGTCGTATAATGGCCCGTGTTTGTTGAAGTGTTGAGTCGGCCGTGTTTGTTGTAGCATTGAGTCGTTGAGTCGTAGGAATTGTTGTCTCGGAGGCTTCTAGGGTAGATGAGTCGGCAACGACTCATAAGATAAGTCGGAAACGACTTATAGGCGACGACTCATGGGCATTCCAGCCTATAAATAGAGGGCTTTGGCTCACTTTTTGGCACCGGTTTTCGAAGCGACGAAGTGCTGCCATTTTGGAGACTCGACTACAACATTTCTTCACCTTCTTTCTCTACTTCCATCAAGTGCTAACATCCATTGAAGATCGAAGATCAAGATCAAAGATTGAAGATCCAAAGTTGAAGATTTTCATCCGAAGAGGCTAGATTTCACCGTTTCAAGTGAAATTTCTCCGGATCAAGTCCAAGACCTTGCTGTCCAGATCTGAAGTTGATTGATTTTAGGTTGTTTGAGTGATTTGGTGAGTGGTAGTTATCTCTCACGCGGATCCAAAGGAGTATATGGGATTGGTGATATGTTTATATGTTAAAGTTAGCGTTTTCTCGCATTTTCCTTAAGTCTGCATGTATATCCATCATATTTGAAGATGTTTATCTATAGAAGCTATTTATCAAGTATTAGAGACAAAACCCATGTTTTAGATTTGATAAATCTATGCTAAAAACCATGATTTCACATATGTTGGACTTTTGCTCACTTATTTACGAAATTGCCATTATAGTTGATATTGCTTAATATATATCTTGTTTGAATGCTTGAATGTTTGAATGTATGTTAGATTTGATTGCTCCAAGTTAGCTTGTAGTTGATTTGGAACAAGATGGTTGAAGGTGATTCAAAAGCTAAGTGGAAAGGCTCTTGAATGATGAAAGCTGCCGATAGCATATGAAGCGGATGTGAAAGCTCATATGGATGGATTCGATGATGAGGGACTTTGCCGTGATGCGAAGAGGCGAAGCATGAGATCGAGATGGGACTTTGCCATGATGCGAGAAGGCAAGCCATAATGTTGAGATGAGACTTTGCTATGTTGCGATGAAGCAAAGTGTGATGTTGAGATGGAACGGGTCATGATGACGTTCCAAGCACGGGCTGCGACGACGTGCAAGGTTATGTTGATACTCGGTGATGCGATCCGAGTTGGTGATAATGGTTAGCTTGAGAGGCGCTTGAGCTAGTATGGATGGTCGTCGAGGAGGATGACTTGGAGGCTTAGATCTCATCGTTGTTGAAGGTTCTAGCATGCTCAAAGCAAGGGTACGTTGGAACGGGCTGCGACGGCGTTCCAGGCACGGGCTGCGACGACGTGCTAGTACTCTGGGTAGTTGCGAAAATTCCTAGGCACGGGCTGCGACGACGTGCGGAGTTATGGCTAGAACCGGGGTTACCATTAGCCCTTGACAGATGGTCATTCAACTAACGGTGGAATCAAGGCAATGATGCAGTGATAGCCAGAGTCATGGATGTTTGGTTGTATTATCATTCGGCTTCAAGAGCGGTGTTTTCTGGGTGCTTATCTGATCTTGGTTTAGGCCTTGGGGGTTTGTATTTGGAAAACATCGTCCTTGACTCGAGTGGTTATTGCTTTACTTTAATCGTCTATATTGTTATGCTTGATTCTTCTTAGTGTGTGTCTGGGGGCTATCACTGTGAGATGAGGTGGAGTGGGATGGTTTGGTTCCTATTCCTTTTATTCCTTATGCTCTTTTGGTATGTTTGATAGTTAATTTACTGCTCACTAAGACTTTGTCTGACTCAAGGTTTTATGTCTCCTCTTATTACCTTGGGCTGTTCATCCATGTTGGGATGGGCAGACTAGGTAAGCAGGTGACAGGTGCTGTGCTAGGAGTTCTACGCTGAAGATGACGAAGACGAGCAGGAGGCTTTGCATATTTGTTTTCTTACTATATGTACTGGGTTCCGCTGTTGTATCTGATTGAGTGTTGTAGTGAGGTTCTGATGTATGGATGATTCATTTGATTGTATAAACTGCTATGTTGCTTATATGATGATGTTGTGTTCTATTGAGCTTCACTATATTATATTTCTCTATTGTATTTTATCCATGCGCTGTGAGTTATACGATAAATTCTGCGAATTTTATTTTACCTTGACTATCGTCCATGGCTGCCTGGCACACCTTTCAGCGCATTATTCCCTTGTTTTGGTGCGGGAGTCATGGGCGGTCGTCACATTCGGCGTGTTGCCTACGTCCACTGTGAAGTTTTTCGATGTTTTATTGATTCTCTATCAACGATTACAAGTTGGTACAGCGATCCACAGCGAGTTACAACTGGAAATTCGAAATCAACAATAGAATTATGATGTAGGATGATGGAGATCTTGATCCGGCAGAGTCTCGGCGTCTCAGAGTCAGAAGATCCTTTTTTCGTTGGCCCTGGGGCTCTATTTATAGGTGTAGGCTGCTGGTATCTCGCTGAAAACTCGGGAGACCACTTCTGGCACGTGAGGGGGCCCACACGTACGGTCTCGGGAAGTTTGGGCCCACTTTGGCATCGGTTCGAACTCCATTCGAACCGATCAAGAATTCATCCAATCGAGGTGAAATTTGGCGTGGACATTCTTCAGCATGTATGCGAGCATCTGTGAAAGTTTCATTGCATTTGGATCAGTAGGTTAGGAGATATGTTGGGTTCGAAATGGACTTCACGGCAAGGCTGTTTGGTTCGAACCCCTGTTACTCGAAACGATGGTTTCGAAACCAGTATGGCACGCGACCTCGTGTTGACGTGGAGCGCAAGTTTCGAATCGATCCGGACTTCTCTCCGTGTTGACCGCTTCGACTCCGTGTATCTTGGTGATTTCGAACCGATGGAAGACACGTGGATTGACCCAGTGGGTTCGAATAAGGCAACACAGGATGGGTTCGAACACGGCTCTGTGATAGGTTCGAACAAGGCTCTGTGATGGGTTCGAAGATAGCTCTGTGATGGGTTCGAACAGGGCTCCTGTGATGGGTTCGAACCAACGTCCCTTGGATGCATATGAGCTCTGCAACCCCTTCATGGATACGAGGCACATGGATTCGATAACAATGGAGTCGAAGATGATGGAGTCGAAGCCATGGAGGTTCGAAGGGTTCGAAGTCGATGGGTTCGAAAGTCGTCTCTTCTTATCGGTTCGAAAGTGGTGGGTTCGAACTAGTTGGGTTCGAAGTGGTGTCGAAACGATGGATGCGAACTCATTGATTCGAACTTTGGCATATGTGCATGGGTTCGTGGCGCTGCCTCACTTCTTGGGTTCGAACCAGATGGGTTCGAACATAGGTGGGGTCATGGTTTCGAACAGAGCAACGTCCATCTTTCTCAACTTGAATCCATCATAACTTGAGCATACGACCTCGGATTGTCTTGAAATTTGAAATGCTGACTCTTGTAGCCTTTCTTGCCGTGTCCTATCAATAGTGGCTCATTCTGGACTCGGATAAAATTCAGTGATATCCATGGCTAAAGGAAGTACGATCAACCTCTGAGGCGAACTGTCCTTCGTTTTTCGATCAATCTTTTGGTATCGCGGCTTTGCCAAAAAGCGGGATAACACCATTGGCCGTGAACTACCCCTGGCTGGCCACACCTTATGTTGGGGCTTAAAGTAGGTTCACAGTTGCCGGCGAGCCGAACGCCGTAATGAGCTGCCATCGGCAATAGTTGGCCGTTATGATGACTTATAATCGGCTCATTACAGTTGGCTTTGAGGGCAGTCGCGAGGAATGAGTTAACCCGTAGCAGAGGGATGCTGGAGCAAAAGTGTCTCATTGGCGAGTGCATAGAATCGTAGCGTACCTGTTAGGCCTTGTCCAGATGAGGCCGTGGTGCGTCTTGAGTGGAGATGCCATAGGATTTTGTTCAACAGAAAAGGATAAAGCTTAACAAGCAGCCAAGATATAAAGGAACAAGTTAAAAAGAGACAAGATTTTTTAAAGTGGTTCGGCACAAAAATGCCTACGTCCACTGATTCTCTTTGTTAATTCACTTCATATGGGCAGTACAAGTTAAGAAAAGTATCGACGGAGGTGTCGGATGTTCCATGCCCTCTGGAACACCTCTCCGTCCACTGTTGACAAAATATAAGCTCCGTTGTGGAGATCTTTATGAATTACATATGGTCCGTCCCAGATGGGGTCCAGTGCCCTGGGACGCGGAAAGATTCGCCTGAGGACAAGATCTCCTTCTTGTAAGCTGCGATGCTTGACTTTGGAGTTGTATAATGCTGCCACTTTTTGTTTGTGATCTACTGCTTTGAGTGCTGCATCGTTTCTCCTTTCCTCAATCAGATCCAAATACATGAGGAGGAGTTCTTCATTTTCTTCTGGATTGTAGTGGATCCTACGGTGGGAAGGAACAATAGTCTCAACTGGGAGCATTGCCTCCGATCCGTATGCCAAAGAGAAAGGAGTATGTCCCGTTGATGTTCTGAAAGATGTGCGGTAGGCCCAAAGTGCCGTAGGAAGTTCGTCCACCCAAGCGCCTTTTGACTTTTCAAGTTTCTTCTTGATTAGGGTTTTGAGAATTTTGTTGACAGCTTCGACTTGTCCGTTTTCCTGAGGATAAGCTACTGATGAGAAGCTTTTATGAATTCCATGCTCTTGGCACCAGTCGGCGAATTCTTCGCTGTCAAATTGGAGTCCGTTGTCTGATATGATCTTGAGTGGGACTCCGTACCTGCACAGAATATTTTTGATCAAGAAGTTGATAACTTTTGCTGAAGATATTTTATTTAGGGGTTCCGCTTCCACCCATTTGGTGAAATAGTCAACTGCCACTATAGCGTATTTGGCTCCGCCTCGGCCCGTTGGCAGTTCGCCAATTAAGTCAATTCCCCATACAGCAAAGGGCCAAGGGCTCGTCATTTGAGTAATCTCATTTGTGGGTAGTCGAGTAATCTTGGCAAATTTCTGACATCTGTCGCATCTCCTGACGAAGTCTAAGGCGTCTTTGTTCAGTGTGGGCCAGTAATATCCATATCGGAGTATCTTTTTCGCCAGAGTCTGCCCTCCAGTGTGATCTCCGCAACTTCCTTGATGGATGTTGAATAAGATTTCCTTGGCTTCCCTTCCAGCGACGCATCTGAATAAGGGGCCAGAGAAGCCACGCCGATAGAGGATGCCTTCTTGTATTGTGTAGTGGGGAGCTTTCCTCAAAATTTTCCTGACTTCATCACGTTTGTCTGGTAGTGTGCCATCTTGCAAATATTTCCGGATAGGAGTCATCCAAGTTCCTTCTTCGATTGCAGTTATCAGATTCACTTGTTCGAAACTTGGGGCTAGCTGCCTCGAAATGGCTAGTGCTCCGGAAATGGTGCTATTCTTCAAACTAGCTTGCTTTGCTAGTTCATCGGCCTCTTGGTTCTCTTCTCGAGGAATGTGTTTGATTAGATAGTGGTCCAATTGATTGAGCAGCAGTTTGGTTTTCATTAGATATGCTGTGAGTCGTTCTCCTCGAGTCTGGAATTCTCCTAGTACTTGGTTTACGATAAGTTGAGAATCACTATGAAGACATAAAGAATTGACTCCAATTTCTAAGGCAAGTTCCAATCCTGCTATTACTGCCTCGTACTCCGCATCGTTGTTAGTGGCCGTGAATTCCAACCTTAATGCATAGTACAGCTTTCTTCCCCTGGGGGTGATTATCACAATACCTGCCCCCGAGACTTGTTCGTTCGATGCTCCATCTACAAAGAGGTTCCACTTGATGTTTTTTGCTATTTCGGACTGTTCCTTGCCTTCGTTGGTAGTGAATTCGGCAATGAAATCGGCCATGGCTTGTCCTTTGATAGCGGTGCGAGGATGGTAGGTGATATCATACTGACTTAGTTCAATGCACCATTTGAGGAGTCGCCCAGAAGTGTCGGGACGATGGAGCACCTGTCTTAGCGGTTGATCGGTTAGAACTATGATGGAGTGAGACTGGAATTAGTGTCGCAGTTTTCGTGACGCGATCAATAAACAATATGCTAATTTCTCAAGTTTAGGATATCTAGCTTCTGCCCCTGTAAATCTATTACTTACAAAGTATACCGGGCGTTGTGTGCGGTCTTCTTCTCTTACCAAGGCAGCGCTTAGAGCATGAGATGATACAGCGAGGTATAGGTATAGCTCTTCGCCTTCGTTTGGAGTTGAGAGTACTGGTGGTCTCTGAAGGTGTTCGATTAGGTTAAGGAAGGCTTTTAAGCATTCATCGGTCCACTCGAATTTTCCTTTGTCTTTCTTGAGAGCTTCGAAGAAAGGGACACACTTGTCAGTTGCTTTGGAAATGAATCTGCTTAGGGCGGCCACCTTTCCGTTTAGGCTCTGCATTACTTTTCGAGTGGAAGGTATCCTTATTTCTTTTAGAGCCCGGATTTGTTCAGGGTTTGCTTCAATTCCTCTGGCATGGACGATGAATCCTAAGAATTTTCCCGATGACACTCCGAAGGAGCACTTTAGAGGATTCAGCTTCATTCCATATCGGCGAAGTACCTGAAACATCTCGCCCAGATGGCTTACATGATCGTCGGCTCTCCTGGACTTTACCAACATGTCATCCATATATACTTCCATAGTTCGCCATATTAGTTCCGCGAACATCTTGTTGACGAGGCGCTGATAGGTAGCTCCGGCATTTTTGAGTCCAAAAGGCATGACTTTGTGACAATATAATCCGCGGTCAGTGATGAAGCTAGTGTGGTCTTGATCGGGAGCGTGCATGGGAATCTGGTTATATCCGGAGTATGCATCCATAAAAGATAGGAGTTCGTGCTCGGCTGTGCTGTCAGCAAGTTGGTCGATTCGGGGAAGTGGGAAGCAATCTTTTGGGCAAGCGTCATTCAGGTTGGAGAAGTCGATACATGTTCGCCACTTTCCATTGGCCTTTTTTACTAGTACTGGGTTAGCGATCCATTCTAGGTAGATGGCTTCCCGTATGAAGCCATTAGAAAGTAGGTTCTTTACTTCCTCATCAAGGGCTGCTGATCGTTCTACCCCCATACTCCTCTTTTTCTGCTTTACTGGTACCTTGGTGGGATCGATGTTCAGCATGTGGCATGCTATGTCTGGGGAGATTCCTGTCATATCGGCATGTGTCCATGCAAATACATCTAAGTTGTGGCGGAGAAAGTCAATGAGTTGATCTTTCAATTCCGTTTTTAGCTGAGATCCGATTTTTAATAGTCTACTTGAATCATGCTTGTCTACAGATACGAATTCCATAGCCTCTGCAGGCTCGGCGGTAGCCTCCTCCTCTTTATCCCTGGGGTCTAGTTCATTGAAGGGATCGCTGGTATATCGAAGAGGAGGGGCTTTCTTTAGTTTCTATGCTTCCATGCTTTTCATGCAGAGAGTAATCTCTGCATCTTTCCCTTTATTTTTTCGGCGGTTATTGCGAAGTTCAGTTACGTAGCAATCTCGGGCAGCGTCTTGATCTCCTTCTACTTCCCCTATTCCGTTGTCTGTTGGAAATTTCATCTTCAGGCACCATGGGGCTAGGACAATTTGGAAGTCAGACAAGGCTGGTCTTCCCAAGAAGGCGTTGTAGGCCGAGTGGTTTTCTATTAGTACGAACGTTTGTTTTCGCACAACGGAGCGGGGATGACTTCCTATTTCGACGAAGAGGTCAAGTTGCCCGAGGGGCATTTTCGCGTCTCCAGTGATACCGTGCAATGGTTTGTCGCAGGGAGACACATCCTTCATTGACAGCTTCATTTTGTCGAAAGCATGCTTGAATAGGATATTTACGGAGCTTCCTGTGTCTATTAGAATCCGAAAAACTTTAGCTGGACCGAACCAGGCAGAGATGACCATGGGATTCATATGTGGATACTGTCTTCCCTCTAGATCACGCCTACTGAATGTGATGTCGTCACTCTCTTTCCGTTTCGGGTGGCGTTCTTCCATAACGGAGTTAACATAGCCTTCCGCATTTCTAAGCGACTTGTCGTACCTTTCCATCTCTGCCCAGCTTCTGTCGGCGATGTGTGGTCCTCCCGAGATGGTATGGACCACTATCTTCACTTGGTTAGAGCCACTGGTGTTGCGATTCCCTCCGCCTACTTCTGGGACGGGTCGCTTTGAGTTCTCATTGGCAGGAGTCGGAGTCCTTTTCTGACCTTTCACATAGCGTTCCAGTCTTCTTCTTCTAATGTGTTCTTCGATCAAGTCCCGGAGATGGTGGCATTCATTGGTGTCATGTCCGTGGGATTCGTGGAAACGACAAAACTTTCCAGACTTGAGTGCGTTATCTGATTCTTTCTTGTGCGGGGGGCGCTTGTATCCGAGTTCGCCCTGAGTGGCTAGAAAGATGTTTTCGATTGTTTCATTCAAAGGAGTGTAGGAGTCAAATCTTGGTCCGGGTCGATATTGGCGCTTTTCAACCTTCCTGCCCCCGGCATTGTCTCTAGATTCATTTCTTCGAGCATCCTTAGCTGCAGCGGGAACCTTGTCCTGAGCTGTCTTACCTTGTTGTCCTGACTGCCTCTCAGTGGCGGCGTCTTCAAGTCTCATATACTTTCCAGCTTCGTGGAAGAAATCAGGTAAAGTAGCTGGTTTTTCCTTAGTTAGTCTCCTGGCAAACTTGGTATCTGGGTGCACACCACTACAGAGGGCCATTAGGGTGAGCTTCTCATCGGCATCTTGAACTGCGGCCGCTGCGGCGTTGAACCGGGTTAGATATTGTTGCAGTGTCTCTCCGAATTTCTGTTTGACATTAGATAGAGAATAAGCATCCTTGGGTTGTTCCACATGGATGCGGAACTGGCTAATGAACCTTTCTTTCAACATCTCCCATGAGCTGATAGATCCTTGGGGTAGATGGCAGAACCAGGAGGTAGCTAGATCTGCTAGGAATAGCGGAAAGCATTTACACAATACCCCTTCTGTTGCTCCGCTCATGAGCATATGCTGGGTGTATCTCTGTAAGTGTACGATGGGGTCAGAAGTTCCTTTGTAAGGTTCCATGATCGGCATTTTCCATTCCCGGGGGGTGATGGCAGTTTCGATATTGCGAGTAAAGGGGCAGGTTACCCTAGCGCCTATCCCTCGATCCCTTTGCTCCCGTTGGATGCATTCTCTGAATAGTCGTGCCATTCTTTCATCAGAATTTGGAGCGGATAGAAATGAACTTGATTCTTCCCTGCGGGATCGATCTCGTCCAGATGACCTGTAGGGATGGTATAGTCTATGACTTCTGACGTTATCCAGTGGCTGTCTCTGGCTGCTCGGATGCATGCTAGGACCAGCTACAGTTGCCCCCTGGCTTGATCTTCCCCTGTGGGGTTCTGTTTCGAGCATTTCCATGGGGTCAACTTTGGGCTGGGTTCTAGCTCGGCTCCGTTCAGCGGGGTTTCTATGATTAGGTGGCATGACTGGCTCAGCTACATCCGACCCTCGCCTAGCGCCTCCCCCACTGGGTTCGGTTCCAAGTGCTTCCTCGAGTCGAAGTTCGGGCTGAGTCCGGGCGCGGCCCCTATCATTGTTGTTCCTGTTGATAGCTTCTTCGAAGAGGGAAGACCTTTGCTGTCTCCGAGATCCTCCAGATTGAGATTCACCCCATGATTCAGTGTTGCGGTTGGATTCTTCGACATCCCTCAAGCGTGACATGAGTTTGTTCACCAAAGCTTCTTGTTGGGATGCGAAGCGGTTAGTCACTTCCACCACAACTCTGTCTAGGTCTGCCCTAGTGATTACTGCCGGTTGCTCCGCGGCAGGGGCTGTTGGAATTGCCTGATCTACATGTGGCACTGCTGCTGTAGTGGGATGGTTCTCTTGATCTGGATCCACTGGATTTGGAGCGCTGCTGGTTGCAACGTTCATCCCCTTGTTGGCGTCTTTTCTTGGCCTGGAAGTCATGTTTCCTAGACAATGAAGGGTGCTATTGGGAAAGAAGGTTGAATGAGGGAAGCTGAAGCTTCGAGTTCCAAGTTCTCAGTGAAAGCACCAAAAATGTTTGCACAAAAAATGAGCAAACACCTCCAAGTCGTGTTATTTAGTTGATTATATGTGATTTTCAATGGTTTGGATGAGTTATGTAAATATGAAAAAAGCAGGGGCTGAAATGTAAAAGTCACACATATTTATAGTGGTTCGGCCAGAACGTGCCTACGTCCACTTTATATTTTATTATCTTCTTTCTTTCAGATTAGAAGTACAATGCTTTGTATACAAGAATATGAAAGTAGTTTGAAAGTTCCTTCCTTGCTTGAGCTCTCAAACATGTCCGCCATTGTTGTACCCCTGCCCCTCTATTTATAGAGTGAGGTAGGGGGCAGGGGTCTTGGATGTATATAGTTGTTGGTGGGCCTGGGCTGAAGCAATTTGGCCTGGTAGCGTTCTGGTTCGGCGAAGCTTCATTCGGCATGGAGCTTGGACCGGTGATGGAGTGGACCGGTGGTAGGTGGTTTGGAGGTTCATTCGGTGGTGAGGTATGAGGTTGATTCGGTGGTGTTGGTCCGGCTATGAATGGTCCGGTATCAGTTGGTTCGGTTGTGGCTTGGACTGGTGATGAAGAGGTTGGAGCTTGGACCGGTGGTGATGGGATAGCCACTTGGTTCAGAAAGGATGTGGATTTGGAGTTGGTTCGGCAGTGGAGGCTTGCTACCGGATGAGGTATGCCGAATGAGATTGAACCGGATGAGATTTTGCCCATCATTGCCGAATGGAGCTCTAAACCTTTGAATCGTCGAACGGACTTAGGAACCGGATGGAATGGAGATTGCGAACCCGGGTGAAACTGAAGCTTCTTGGTCTTGAGATCTTCTGGGTGAAAATTCGCCCAACAGATACAACGTCCGAAGTTCAACTCATTCATCAATCACAACTTGTGACCAAGATTTTCAGGCTTGGCGAATGAAACGAACTCTACTTAAACGGTACAAACACCACAAGTACACCGGACCGAAAACAAGACACTGCAAGTACTTAAGCACAAATAAAATAAAAGTTGAAACAAAAAAAATTGAATTTTATTTCAACTAACTGAAGACACAGACTTACGTGCTAATAAGTCTTCCAAAAAGAATTCCTACTGGCAGGGGCCGAACCTGCATCTATACACGGCTTACTAACAAAAACAAAAACAAGTGCCTATCTACCAAAACGCCTACTTGAAAAGCCGATTTATTTCTTCTTCTTCGTCCTTCTAACTAGTGGTTCATCATCAGAATCACTAGGGACAGAAATTCTTCGTTTTGAGTGTCTCCTCTCCGGCGGTGGCTCTTCGGCTGGAGGCATGATGTCAATATCCTCCTCGGAGCTTGAATCTGCATGGGGGCTTCCCGCCGGAGGAGTAGGGGGGACTGGATCCGTGACGAATGTTGGGAGAGTGCCACCTGATGACACTACCCCAACAAGTGCTGAACTCTGCGCCACCGTGCTGCCACTAACGTTACCGCCTTGCCCCGCAGCCTCTATTTCAGCGTTGATTTCAGCCAAGATTTCCTCATCTCGAGTCGCTTGGGCCTGGCTGGGGCATCCACAGTCTGCATCGAAGAACTTGAGGTCGGCGGGAGATCACTAACGATGATAAACGGTAAGTCCATGGAGAAACCGCCTTGCTCACCGAGCAGCTCGCTCACCATTTGTTCCTCGAGAGATAACCCACTCCCCTGTGCCGCCTCGGTTGATACCGCAGTTACAACAGTAGTCTCGGTGGCGATGGCCTTATCCCTTTGGCTTGATTCTTGAGTCGCGACAGTCGGCGCAACTCCCGTCACTAGGCAAAAATAATAAGTTATTAGTAACTTCTTGAAAACAAACTCTCTATTTAGAAAACGCTTGGGATAACTTCGGAATACCTTCCCCAGTTTGGCTCGCTGACGGCTGAACGGCCTCGGAAGTACGCTCATGAATAGGAGATAAGCGCGGTTGTTCCGGGTCATAAGTGGGAACAGGTTGCAAACTAACCGCTGATATAGGCACTGACGAAGGCGGTGTGGTGACTTCAGTGACAGCCGCATGATGCTCAACGCCTGATCCCTCTCTAACCTCCAGGGATCGGCCACCCATAATCTCCTTCTCATGAGCAATGATAGCGTCATGAAGGACCTTCTTCTCATCCTCAGTCAACAACCAGTTCTCGAGCTCGAATCGGTCGACCGCTTCACCCGGATGCGCTTCCTCTTCTTCCTCAACTAATCGGTCCCAAGCGCTACGAAGGTGAACCGGATAATCCTGCAGACAGGCCAAGTTTCTGTGTTTCAACACATTGGCGTTGTATGTAATGATAAAATCTTCGATATCGGCCTCTAGCCTGGCCTCCCTTGATGAACCTTCTCCTCCACCTCTGCTTCCACCGCCTGGGTCTTAGCCACTGCTGCGTCCCGTTCAGTCCGGAGTATTACGGCTTGCTCACACGCCTCCTGGGCTGCATTATTCGCATCATCCCTATCCTTGGCGATTTCGGCGAATTTGGACTTAAGCTCGTTTAGCTCCTTCAGGGCAGCGTCCCTCTCAGCAGTGACCAAGGTGTTTCGATGGCCCATATCCTCAACCGTGGCGTAGTGCTCGCGTTTCATCCTATCCATGGTTGCCTGGGCTTCATCGGCTCTTTTGGTGGCCTCCATTTCAGATTTACGGGATGATTCAGCTTCAGTATTCAACATTTGTATAATGCGATCTTTTTGTGCAAGCTCAGTTTGAAGCTTTTCAATGGTGGCCGCTCGTTCGAAGGCCAGCGCCGATGCTTTGTCGGCCGCCCTATACCACGCCTTGTATTGGGCGTAAAAGTCATGCACGTAGTCGAGCGCCAACCGCTCGGCCTCCGGTGGGATTCTTTTTAGGTTCGGGGGAAAGACGTAATTATCGAAGCAAATATTCGGGAACTCCCTCTTCAGTTGCGCAAGCCTAATTGCTCCTTCCCCCGAGATTTCAGTAGGAGGTTCCTCCGCAACCATCGGCGCCATCGCCTCGGATCTAGAAGCTTGAGGAACCGACACATATCGAGAAGAATCGGAAGGGCGAGAAACATGGATGGGAGGCTGTAAAGGGACTCTTGGAGGAGGAGTACGAGATCGAGACCGACGTCTGTACTCCCTATCTCTTTCATATCGCTCTTGGCTAGAATATCCGGAGTGCCTACGATCATAATCTCTATCTCCTTCCCTCCGTTGCGACTCATAATATGAGGAAGATCTACGTGCATGTCGAAGGCTTCCTAGCATTGAACCTCGTTTTGTCATAGTATCTGCAAAGCAAAATAAGATAGAATTAATCACCTTTCGAAACAGGTAGTTTACAGTCAAAGGTTATGCAGTGTCGTGAGATGTGTATGAATATGCATTCCCCCCGACCAACCAGAAATGTCGACCTCGCTAGTAATAAGAGGCTCGCTTAGTTCTAGAGTACGATGGAACTCTTCCAACCCGGCGTCATGCTGAAAAGACACATCATCCGGGATTGGAAGATCGACAAGCCCTTCGTAGAGACTTTCAGTTCGTGGAGGAGACATCTCAGAAATTCTAACTCCGGGAGAGGACCAGGCCGTGACAACCGATTTCCGTCTCCCCTGCTTAGTTGACTTAACCATGGCAGCCTTGCCTTTTCTCTGCTCCGCGACATCCGGAACTACGTCCGTAGGCTCGGTCAGCAGCTCCTCATCGGTGTGAGTTCTTTCAGAGTCAGCTTCCTCAGCTACAATAACTTTAGGCTTCTTGTGCTTGACTTGTTTCTTCGAGACGATCCTTTGTGCCACCTCAAAATTTATGCTCTGTCCTTGTTCGATCAACCCGTAAGTCCAAAGATTCCTGTCGGTTAAAAGCGACTCGATATCCCTATCTCCACTCGAGACTTCTCGAAGTACTCGCACCATCTCCTTAAACTTTTCGCCTTCGGGTCGCTGGATTGTTGCTGTAAAAAGAAAAATATATATAAGTTCCACTTCGGCTGCAATTGCCGTAGTAATTATTTAAAAACTCAACTATACTCACGTCTGAATAACCATCGTCGGTGTTTGCACGAAAAATGGACAAACACCTCCAAGTCGTATTATTTAGTTGATTATATGTGATTTTCAATGATTTTAGATGAGTATATAAATATAAAAGAAGTAGGGGCTGAAATGTAAAAGACACACAGATTTATAGTGGTTCGGCCAGAATGTGCCTACGTCCACTTTATATGTTATTATTTTCTTTCTTTCAGATTACAGGTACAATGCTTCGTATATCAGTATATGAAAGTAGTTTGAAAAGTTCCTTCCTTGCTTGAGCTCTCAAACTTGTCTGCCATTGTTGTACCCCTGCCCCTCTATTTATAGAATGAGGTAGGGGGCAGGGGTCTTGGTTGTATATAGCTGCTAGTGGGCCCGGGCTGAAGCGATCTGGACTGGCAGTTGTCTGGTTCGGCGGAGGACATTCGGCATGGAGCTTGGTCCGGTGGTAGGCGTGGTCCGGCAACGAGTGTGGACCGGTGAGTATTTGGTTCGGTTGTGAAGATGGTCCGGTAGATAAGTGGTTCGGTGGTAGCATGGGAGTTGATTCGGTAGTGGGGTGATGGTTGGTTCGGAGGAGTATGGTGGACCGGTATGGCTGGTCCGGTAGTAGTAGGGGATGTTTGGTTCGGTTACCGGATGGGCATGCCGAATGGCACTTGTGATTTGCCCGAATATGGTTGGTCCGGCTACCGGATGGACATGCCGAATGGAGTCATGGGGCCGAATGGGGATGGACTTCTAGCTTTGTGTTTGTCGAACGAGGTGGAGGTTGCGAGCTCGGGTAAAACTGTGACTTCTTGGTCTCGAGAGCTTCTGGGTGAGAATTCGCCCAACATTTGCCCCCCAAAGTGGGGCACGTGCTTGCACGTGTCGCGCTTTGTTTCCTGGTGATAGAAAGGCTTGTTTCGTAACGCCATGGGCTGGACGTTCGTATCCTGCGGATGTCCTGCAAAGGAATTTACAGTTTTAGTGTGGTTTCAAACAACGACCGTTCGTGGTTGGAATATTTGAGATGAAGTGAACTGTGTCGCTCGGGACGAGCAAGTGTGCCCCGAAGGGGCTTAGCATCGTCGATGCCAGGTTTACGTTAGAGTGGGTTCCTGGGTCGTTTGCCAAGGTGGTTTATCGCCAGCTCAGAGCATGCCTAGGGATCGTTCGCGACCCCGTACATGTGTAAGTAGCTTAGCCATTTCATAATAATTATCAAATATCCATATGACCGATGGGCTTAAGAATGCGTGTCAAAGTGTAAATTCCCACGATGGTAGGGTTAATAACCATTCAGAGCGTGCCTGTGGACCATTCGAGGTCGCGTACACGTGTAAACGATTTAATCCACGTCGGTGAGCATTTTACGACTTATTCATCGTTATCATAATCTTATTTTATTAGTTAGTTCTGGAGTCCGGTACTTATCTGAGGGAGGCGCTTGCGTGCCCCCTGTTTCTGGTTTCTGCTGGTAGAGGTAGCTTCGTTCGGGTTCGAGTTGGCACAGGTTTCATTCGGTTGGAGGCTGGTCCGGTATGGATAGTTCCATTCGGTTTTCATTCGGTCCGGTATGTCGAATGCCTTGGTCCGGTCCTGAGCTCGCCTATATATAGAGGTCATACCCCCCTCGTTTTTCATTACCGAACGAGTAGAGCCGAACCATATTGTGCTGCCGAACCAAAGTCTTCGCCGAACCAGCTTATACCGAACCAGGTATGTATACTTTCTGCCGAATGAACCTTTGCCACCGGATGACCCTGTTTGCCGAATGTGTACGGAGTGTACTGAATAGCCGAATGAGGTATGCCGAATGACATGCATGCCGAATGACATGTATGCCGAATGAGCATTGGAGTTTGGTGCCGAATGAACTCGTCTTGCACCGCCGAATGAGACTTCATACTTGAACCTTGAGCGGAATCTTATGCTTTTATATGCTTTCTTTAGATACTTGCTTGTTTATCTTTCTATACTTCTTGCTCTAACACCGTGTTTTTCTTGTGCTGCAGAGAATGTCTCGCAAAGCGGAAACACGATCAGACAGAAAGAAGTCTAGAGGCACAAGAGAGCCCTCTTCTTCCTTGCCCCCAGTCCAATCAGGATCCGAGCAACATCGACCCATTCCAAGGTCTCTAGTGGATGGATATGGTCCACAGGAACTTTTGATCTCCCCCCCTGATTGCTTTCCTAGCTCCTTAAAGGAGGAGCAACTTGACGTCATATCCCGTTCCTTTGGGATAGATAGGGCTCTTATGCTGCTGCCAGGAGATGGGGTGATGCCATATAATCCTCCCGAGGGCTACTTCGCTTTTAGCAGATACCATTGCATGTGCGGCGCTATCCCCCCTATCAACGCTTGGATAGTAAGCTTCACCACCTATTTGAAGGTGGCTCCTTTCCAGCTCCAGCCTAACTCATATGCCATCCTGGTGAGCCTCTTTGTTATCTTCCAGAGGAGGTACGGGCGTCCTCCTTCTAACTGGGAAATTCGATACTTGTACAACCTGAGAGGCTATAAGAAGGGGTCTCCGTATATTAGTCTCGAAGCGGCCGTGCCCTTCAAACCAGTCCTGGACCTATATTCCAAGTTTACCATGTTCAAGAAAGAGTGGTTCTTCATCAAGGACGATGCTGTTTCTTTCCGCCTTTTCACTTCCGGATGTAAGATGGATTTCATTTATATTTTCCATGTCTTGACTGTAGTGTTTTTTCTGACATGCTTCTATTTCTGGCTAGCGACAGGTGGTATTGCAGTTGTGGAGGATGATTCCTTGGTGCGAATGGCTGCTGAACTAAAGGCTATTCCGGCACGGGACCGGTCGGCCTCCTTCTTGATCAGGAACGCAACCCTCTTGGAGTATAATTTGATCTTACCGCACCAGTCCGTGGTTAAGCAAAGAGACACGGCTGAGGAGAAGGCTGCTAAAGCTAAGGAGGGGGATAAGGTAAAGAGCGGTAAGAGGGAGCCTTTCGCAGAGCGTCCCGTGGTCGGGGGGAAGAAACTGAAGAAGTCCGATGGCCCTTCTCCAAGTACTTGCCCGACTGTCCCGGAGGAGGAAGGTGTGGAAGAGGAGGAAGGAGGCGAAGTTGGAGAAGGGTCGGAGGGTGGAGGAGATGGCGACGGTCAAGGTGGTAGTGGTGTTGCCGCTCTAACCTCTGAGCAAGACCTCGAACTGGATGAGGCTCTCCGTCGGGCCTTCTGGGAGTCGGAGGGAGAGTCGGAAACGGAGAAGGAAAAGGAGAAAGAAACGGAGAAGGCAAAGGAAACCGGCAAAGCTGTGGCTTCAGCTAGGGTGACTCTGGCGACGCAAGGTGAACTTTTGTCTTCTGCCGATTCCATTTTCGATAGGGACTTAGAAATTTTTTACGGTTCACTTCCGTCCTGGAATGAGATCCAGGACTTATTGCAGTTTCCCACTCCTCCGCCGGGTTTGTATAATAGATGTGTCTCCTCACTTTTCTTTCTTTTTAACTTAGCACTTTTTTTTGAATTGCGGATTATTGTATGTTCGTAACACTTGTTCTTTTATTCCAGGGGCAGGCCAGGCAGTTAAAACGTCGGATGTCCGACATCGCCTTGAACAATTTAAGTCGAGGAGAGCTTCTGCGAAACCTTCTACTGATCGCACTGGGGACGTAGTCAAGTACCGCCCTCTTCTTGGGGTCATCGAAGAGGGCATTCAGAAAAGGAAGCGGAGCCGTTCCTTATTTGAGTCGTCCCCTGGTTCGCAGCCTAGTACCCAGCCTTCTCGTGATACTACGGAGGAGAGCACGGAGCCCGGCCCCCCTCCTCCTCCTTCCAAGAGTTCTACTGTCATTCATATAAGGCGTCCCGATGTGCCTCGCCCCGTGCCTCGTGACCCTTTTGCCGGTCATCCTGATTTAGACCCAAGCTTTCGGGACATTTCATTCGATGAGACCACGGGAGAGCACCTCCTTCCCCGCAACCCCATGGTAAGAGTGCTGGACGAGGCTAAATCTTTAGATCTTGATTTACTTACTACACGGGTAGTCACCATGGGGGATGAGGCCAAGGCTAATATCGACCGGGTGGCCGCAGAGACTAAGAAGTTAATGGAGCATCATGCTATGTTGGTCAAAGCCGGGGAAGAGATCGGGAGTGCTAACATTCGGTTGAGGTTAAAGGTTGCCGATCAGGCCAAGCAGCTCGCCGACCAAGCCATCCAGATTTCCCAGCATGAGGAAGCCTCCAAGCGTCTGAAAGAGACCATGGAGAAGGCCAGTAGGGCGGAATTACGGAAGATGGAGGTCGCTTGCAGGGAGCGGATTAACATAGCTATCGCAACTGTGGATGAGGTTCGAAATGCGGATCTCGAGCGGGTAGAGGAGTTGTCAGGGAGGCTCGAGGCTGCGGAGATGGCTCAGGCTGAGTTGAAGGAGGAGATGGAGGAGATGAGGAGGTCCCTTAAGTTGAAGGAGGAGGAAATGAGGAGGTCACTCCAGGCTGATTGCTTGAGATACCAATCAGAGAGGGACGTTGCCGTCGCCAAGTTGCAAGCTTCCGAGGCCCGGGTGAGGGAGTTTGAGGAAAACGAGGGGATGATGGATGAGATGCTGCAGGATATGTACTTCCACACTTGGAAGGAGGGCGGCTTGTCTTGGATGGACGATTACCCTCGGGTCATGGCCAAGGTGTATCTCCAGGCTTTAGAGGTGGCCAGGGTGAACGCGGGTAAGGAAGGCGGAGAGGCTTTCAACTTGAGTGCGGTTACTGCTCAGTTCTCAAAGAAGGAGCAAGCGGCGGTGAAGGAGGGGATGCGGCTGCTCGCTGCGGAGGAAGCGGGCGTGCAGTTGGATGATGAGGATCAAGCGGCGGATGCTGGTGAGTTATTCTTTTCCCTTTCTTTTCTTTCCGTGTTTTCATAACTTGATCGTTCGTTTAATGAATTCCTCTTCTGATCTGGACAGGTGGGACTTCAGATCCACACGCTGGGGTTCTGATCCTGCGTCTAAGTAGGCTGGGGAAGTTGGTGATGGAGTGTGGAGGCATCCGCCATCTTTTTGTTTCTTTTTTATCATTGTTTATGTTAGTCTTTGATATGCAACTGTAATAAAATTATTTGCAAAGAATAACTTCGTGTGATCTTATAATATAAGCTGATTTTGTCATGTTTAAATGTTGTTGCTATCTTTATGTGCTGTGTGAGAAGTATAATTATGTATATGCCCGTGATTCCAGTTGTGTTTGATGTTAAGTTTTTGCTTGAAATATAATTTCACGTTTTGCAATGTCAGTGTATGAATAAGCTATAGTTACGCATTTATGTACAAGAGAAGAGAGTACCGCCCTTTATGCTTTATTCGCAGGCGGTAGCTTTGAGTGTCTTGTGTAATTGTTCACGGGTATAGCTGAGCGCCCTGCCACCCAGCGCGCAGGCTTGGAGCCTCATGAGTGAATGCTTCCTATTTGGTTTCCTGTACTTTAGAGTTTGTTATACAGGATAGGAGAAAAATATTTAAGTGAAATGGAAATATAGTAAAAGTAAAACTTCCAGTCACGGAAGGCCGTCGATGTGCTTAAGTTCGTGGCAATCGGGTTTTGTAGTCACTTTCCCTAGCTGTGGGTCTTGGAGACATTTGTCACCCATCTTACGCCTCCGCGGGGAGTTTTCTTTTTTACCACAGCCGCACTTAAGACACATCGGAGCCGAGGTCGCGCACGGTAACTACCCGAACCATTATGGTCCGTAATCGTGGGTATTATTCGATTTACCGTGGCCGGCTAGCGTGGGTGTCGTTGGCCGTGAACTACCCCTGGCTGGCCACACCTTATGTTGGGGCTTAAAGTAGGTTCACGGTTACCGGCGAGCCGAACGCCGTAATGAGCTGCCATCGGCTATAGTCGGCCTTTATGATGACTTATAATCGGCTCATTACAGTTGGCTTTGAGGGCAGGCGCGCAATGAGTTAACCCGCAGCAGAGGGATGCTGGAGCAAAAGAGTCTCATTGGTGAGTGCATAGAATCGTAGCGTACCTGTTAGGCCTAGTCCAGATGAGGCCGCGGTGCGTCTTGAGTGGAGATGCCATAGGATTTTGTTCAACAGAAAGGGATAAAACTTAACAAGTAGCCAAGACATAAAGGAACAAGTTAAAAAGAGACAAGATTTTTTAAAGTGGTTCGGCACGAAAATGCCTACGTCCACTGATTCTCTTTGTTAATTCACTTCATATGGGCAGTACAAGTTAAGAAAAGTATCGACGGAGGTGTCGGATGTTCCATGCCCTCTGGAACACCTCTCCGTCCACTGTTGACAAAATGTAAGCTCCGTTGTGGAGATCTTTGTGAACTACATATGGTCCGTCCCAGATGGGGTCCAGTGCCCCGGGGCGCGGAAAGATTCGCCTGAGGACAAGATCTCCTTCTTGTAAGCTGCGATGCTTGACTTTGGAATTGTATAGTGCTGCCACTTTTTGTTTGTGAGCTGCTGCTTTGAGTGCTGCATCGTTTCTCCTTTCCTCAATCAGTTCCAAAGACATGAGGAGAAGTTCTTCGTTTTCTTCTGGGTTGTAGTGGATCCTACGGTGGGAAGGCACAATAGTCTCAACTGGGAGCATTGCCTCCGATCCATATGCCAAAGAGAAAGGAGTATGTCCCGTTGATGTTCTGAAAGATGTGCGGTATGCCCATAGTGCCGTAGGAAGTTCGTCCACCCAAGCGCCTTTTGACTTTTCAAGTTTCTTCTTGATTAGGGTTTTGAGAATTTTGTTGACAGCTTCAACTTGTCCGTTTGCATGAGGGTAAGCTACTGATGAGAAGCTTTTATGAATTCCATGCTCTTGGCACCAGTCGGCAAATTCTTCGCTGTCAAATTGGAGTCCGTTGTCTGATACGATCTTGAGGGGGACTCCATACCTGCACAGAATGTTTTTGATCAAGAAGTTGATAACTTTTGCTGAAGATATTTTATTTAAAGGTTCCGCTTCCACCCATTTGGTGAAATAATCGACTGCCACTATAGCATATTTGGCTCCGCCTCGGCCCGTTGGCAGTTCGCCAATTAAGTCAATTCCCCATACAGCAAAGGGCCAAGGGCTGGTCATTTGAGTAATTTCGTTTGTGGGCAGTCGAGGGATCTTGGCAAACTTCTGACATCTGTCCCATTTCTTAACGAAGTCTAGGGCATCTTTGTTTAGTGTGGGCCAGTAATATCCATATCGGAGTATCTTTCTTTCCAAAGTCTATCCTCCAGTGTGATCTCCGCATCCTCCCTGATGGATGTTTGTTAATATCTCCTTGGCTTCCCTTCCGGCGACGCATCTTAATAGGGGGCTAGAGAAGCCACGCCGGTAGAGGATGCCTTCTTGTATTGTGTAGTGGGGAACTTTTCTCAAGATCTTCTTAGCTTCGTCACGCCTGTCGGGTAGTATGCCATCTTGCAAATATTTCCGGATAGGAGTCATCCAGGTTCCTTCTTCGATTGCAGTTATCAGATTCGCTAGTTCGAAACTCGGGGCAAGCTGCCTTGAGATTGCTAATGCTCCGGAAATGGTGCTGTCCTTCATACTAGCTTGCTTTGCAAGTTCATCTGCTTCTTGGTTTTCTTCTCGAGGAATGTGTTTGATTAGATAATGGTCCAATCGATCGAGCAACAGTCTGGTTTTCTTTAGGTATGCTGTGAGTCGTTCTCCTCGAGTCTGGAATTCTCCTAGTACCTGGTTTACGATAAGCTGAGAATCACTATGAATACATAAGGAATTGATTCCAATTTCTAGGGCCAGTTCCAATCCCGCTATTACTGCTTCATATTCAGCATCGTTGTTAGTGGCCGTGAACTCCAATCTTAATGCATAGTACAACTTTCTTCCCCTGGGGGTGACGATCACAATACCTGCCCCCGAGCCTTGTTCGTTTGATGCTCCGTCTACAAAGAGGTTCCATTTGATGTTTTTTGCTACTTCGGATTGTTCCTTGCCTTCGTTGGTAGTGAATTCGGCAATGAAATCAGCCATGGCTTGTCCTTTGATAGCGGTGCGGGGGTGGTAGGTGACATCATACTGACTTAGTTCGATGCACCATTTGAGGAGTCGCCCAGAAGTGTCAGGACGATGGAGCACTTGTCTTAGTGGTTGATCGGTTAGAACCCTGATGGAGTGAGACTGGAAGTAGTGTCGCAGTTTTCGTGACGCGATCAATAAACAATATGCTAACTTCTCAAGTTTAGGATATCTGGCTTCTGCCCCTGTAAATCTCTTGCTTACAAAGTAAACCGGGCGTTGTGTGCGGTCTTCTTCTCTTACCAAGGCGGCGCTTAGAGCATGAGATGATACAGCGAGGTATAGGTACAACACTTCACCTTCATTTGGAGTTGAGAGTACTGGTGGTCTCTGAAGGTGTTTGATTAAGTTGAGGAAGGCTTTTAAGCATTCGTCAGTCCACTCGAACCTCCCTTTGTCTTTCTTGAGTGCTTCGAAGAAAGGGACACACTTGTCAGTTGCCTTGGAAATGAATCTGCTTAGGGCGGCCACCTTTCCGTTCAGGCTCTGCATTTCTTTTCGAGTGGAAGGTATCCTTATTTCTTTTAAAGCCCGGATTTGTTCAGGGTTTGCTTCGATTCCTCTGGCGTGGACGATGAATCCTAAGAATTTTCCCGATGATACTCCGAAGGAGCACTTTAGAGGATTCGGCTTCATTCCATACCGGCGAAGTACCTGAAATGTACCGTCCAGATGGCTTACATGGTCGTTGGCTTTCTTGGACTTTACCAACATGTCATCCACATATACCTCCATAGTTTGTCCTATCAACTCTGCGAACATTTTGTTGACGAGGCGTTGATAGGTAGCTCCAGCATTTTTGAGTCCAAAAGGCATTACTTTGTAACAATATAATCCGCGGTCGGTGATGAAGCTAGTGTGGTCCTGATCGGGGGCGTGCATGGGGATCTGGTTATATCCGGAGTATGCATCCATAAAAGATAGGAGTTCGTGCCCAGCTGTGCTGTCTACGAGTTGGTCAATTCGGGGAAGTGGGAAGCAGTCTTTCGGGCAAGCGTCATTCAGATTGGAGAAGTCAATACATGTTCGCCACTTTCCATTGGCCTTTTTTACTAGCACTGGGTTAGCGATCCATTCTGGGTAGATGGCTTCCCGTATGAAGCCATTAGCAAGTAGATTCTTTACTTCCTCATCAAGTGCTGCCGATCGCTCTGCCCCCATGCTCCTCTTTTTCTGCTTTACTGGTACCTTGGTGGGATCGATGTTCAACATGTGGCATGCTATGTCTGGGGAGATTCCTGTCATATCGGCATGAGTCCACGCAAATACATCTAAGTTGTGGCGGAGAAAGTCAATGAGTTGATCCTTCAATTCCGTTTCTAGCTGAGATCCGATTTTTAATAGTCTACTTGAATCATGCTTATCTACCGATACGAATTCCATAGCCTCTGCAGGCTCGGCGGTAGCCTCCTCCTCTTTATCCCTGGGGTCTAGTTCATTGAAGGGATCGCTTGTGTATCGAAGAGGAGGGGCTTTCTTTAGTTGCTATGCCTCCAAGCTTTTCATGCAGAGAGTAGTCTCTGCATCTTTTCCTTTATTCTTTCTGCGGTTATTGCGAAGTTCAGTTACGTAGCAGTCTCGGGCAGCATCTTGATCTCCTTCTACTTCTCCTACTCCGTTGTCTGTTGGAAATTTCATTTTCAGGCACCAGGGGGCTAATACAATCTGAAAGTCAGACAAGGCTGGTCTTCCCAAGAAAGCGTTGTAAGCCGAGTGGTTTTCTATTAGTACGAACGTTTGTTTTCGCACAACGGAGCGGGGATGACTTCCTATTTCGACGAAGAGGTCAAGTTGCCCGAGGGGCATTTTTGCATCTCCAGTGAAACCGTGCAGTGGTTTGTCACAGGGGGATACATCCTTCATTGATAACTTCATTTTGTCGAAAGCATGTTTGAACAGGATATTTACGGAGCTTCCCGTGTCTATTAGAATCTGAAAAACTTTAGCTGGACCAAACCAGGCAGAGATGACCATGGGATCCATATGTGGGTACTGTCTTCCTTCCAAATCATGCCTACTGAATACAATGTCATTGTTTTCTTTTCGTTTCGGGTGGCGTTCCTCCGTAATGGAGTTAACATATCCTTCGGCATTTCTAAGCGACTTGCCGTACCTTTCCATCTCTGCCCAACTTCTGTCGGCGATGTGCGGTCCTCCTGAGATGGTAAGGACCACTATCTTCTCTTGACTAGAGCCACTGGTGTTGTGATTGTTGCGATTCCCTCCGCCTACTTCTGGGAGGGGTTGCTTTGAGTTCTCATTGGCAGGAGTTGGAGTCCTGTTCTGACCTTTCACATAACGTTCCAGTCTTCTTCTTCTAATGTGTTCTTCGATCAAGTCCCGAAGATGGTGGCATTCATTGGTGTCATGTCCGTGGGATTCGTGGAAGCGACAGAACTTTCCGGACTTGAGTGCGTTATCTGATTCTTTCTTGTGCGGGGGGCGCTTGTATCCGAGTTCGCCCTGAGTGGCTAGGTAGATGTTTTCGATTGTTTCATTCAAAGGAGTGTAGGAGTCAAATCTTGGCCCTGGTTGATATTGGCGCTTCTCAACCTTCCTGCCCCCAGCATTGTCTCTAGATTCATTTCTTCGAGCGTCCTTAGCTGCAGTGGGAACCTTGTCCTGAACTATCTTGCCTTGTTGCCCTGACTGCCTCTCCGTAGCAGCGTCTTCAAGTCTCATATACTTTCCAGCTTCATGGAAGAAATCAGGCAAGGTAGCTGGTTTTTCCTTAGTTAATCTTCTGGCAAACTTGGTGTCTGGATGTACACCACTACAGAGGGCCATTAGAGTGAGTTTTTCATCGGCATCTTGAACTGCTGCCGCTGCGGCGTTGAACCGTGTTAGATATTGTTGTAGCGTCTCTCCGGATTTCTGTTTGACATGGGATAGAGAATAAGCATCCTTGGGTTGTTCCACATGGATGCGGAACTGGCTAATAAACCTTTCTTTTAACATCTCCCATGAGCTGATGGATCCTTGGGGTAGATGGCAGAACCAGGAGGTAGCTAGATCTGATAGGAATAGCGGAAAGCATTTACATAATACTCCTTCTGTTGCTCCACTCATGAGCATATGCTGGGTGTATCTCTGCAGGTGTGCGATGGGGTCGGAAGTTCCTTTGTAAGGTTCCATGGTTGGCATTTTCCATTCCCGGGGAGTGATGGCAGTTTCGATATTTCGGGTAAAGGGACTGGTGACCCTAGCGCCTATTCCCCGGTCCCTTTGCTCCCGTTGGACACATTCTCTGAATAATCGTGCCATTCGTTCGTCAGAACTTGGAGCGGACAAAAATGAGCTTGGTTCTTCCCTGCGGGATCTATCTCGTCCAGATGACCTGTAGGGATGGTACAGTCTATCACCTCTAGCATTATCCAGTGGTTGTCTTTGGCTGCTTGGATGCACGCTAGGACCAGCTACAGTTGCCCCCTGCCTTGATCTTCCCCTGTGGGGTTCTGTTTCGAGCACATCCATGGGGTCAACTTCGGGCTGGGTTCTAGCTCGGCTCCGTTCAGCGGGGTTTCTATGATTAGGTGGCATGACTGGCTCAGCTACATCCGACCCTCGCCTGGTGCCTCCCCCGCTAGGTTCGGTTCCAAGGGCTTCCTCGAGTCGGAATTCGGGCTGAGTCCGGGCGCGGCCCCTATCATCGTTTTTCCTGTTGATAGCTTGTTCGAAGAGTGAAGACCTTTGTTGCCTCCGGGATCCTCCGGATTGGGATTCACCCCATGATTCAGTGTTGCGGTTGGACTCTTCAGCATCCCTTAAGCGTGTCATGAGTTGGTCCACCAAAGTTTCTTGTTGGGATGTGAAGCGGTTAGTTACTTCAGCCACAACCCTGTCCAGATCTGCCCTAGTGATTGGTTGTTCCGTTGCGGGACCAGTTGGATTTTCCTGATTTTCATCTGGTACTGCTGTTGAAGTGGGCTGATCTGTGATTGCTGGATCTGGAAGGCTGCTAGTTGCGATGTTCTTTCCTTTGTTAACATCCCTTCTCTGTTTGGAAGGCATGATTTCTAAGCAACGAGTGATGTTGTTAGGAAGAAGGTTGAGTGGGAGAAGATGAAGCTTGAGTTCAATTCTCAGTGAAAGCACCAAAAATGTTTGCACGAAAAATGGACAAACACCTCCAAGTCGTATTATTTAGTTGATTATATGTGATTTTCAATGATTTTAGATGAGTATATAAATATAAAAGAAGTAGGGGCTGAAATGTAAAAGACACACAGATTTATAGTGGTTCGGCCAGAATGTGCCTACGTCCACTTTATATGTTATTATCTTCTTTCTTTCAGATTACAGGTACAATGCTTCGTATATCAGTATATGAAAGTAGTTTGAAAAGTTCCTTCCTTGCTTGAGCTCTCAAACTTGTCTGCCATTGTTGTACCCCTGCCCCTCTATTTATAGAATGAGGTAGGGGGCAGGGGTCTTGGTTGTATATAGCTGCTAGTGGGCCCGGGCTGAAGCGATCTGGACTGGCAGTTGTCTGGTTCGGCGGAGGACATTCGGCATGGAGCTTGGTCCGGTGGTAGGCGTGGTCCGGCAACGAGTGTGGACCGGTGAGTATTTGGTTCGGTTGTGAAGATGGTCCGGTAGATAAGTGGTTCGGTGGTAGCATGGGAGTTGATTCGGTAGTGGGGTGATGGTTGGTTCGGAGGAGTATGGTGGACCGGTATGGCTGGTCCGGTAGTAGTAGGGGATGTTTGGTTCGGTTACCGGATGGGCATGCCGAATGGCACTTGTGATTTGCCCGAATATGGTTGGTCCGGCTACCGGATGGACATGCCGAATGGAGTCATGGGGCCGAATGGGGATGGACTTCTAGCATTGTGTTTGTCGAACGAGGTGGAGGTTGCGAGCTCGGGTAAAACTGTGACTTCTTGGTCTCGAGAGCTTCTGGGTGAGAATTCGCCCAACAGTCGGGCAAATCCTGGAGGACATCTGACATAAAACCATTCTGTCCTGTAGTAACTCAACCTTGTCCAGGATCCAGTGACCACTTGGCAATTTCTCACCGCTTCCAAAAATGTGAAAGAGGGATAATCACCCTGAGTTTTGAAATTGAACAAGTATCCGATTTCGATTGGGAGTGGCGTTCGATGGAGACATTCCATAAATGCAATGAACAAGCTATTGATCGACGCATATCCGTTCGGGTGCAGCTAAGATGGGGCGATCCTCAAAAACGACAATACTTCCCTTATATATTCGTTGAACGGAGGAAGTGTCCCGGCCGCACACGCGTGGCGGTTAAATGTTGTATATCCTTCCGGCGGATTGTGCGGTCTATCATTCGGCCCCGGCAGTAACACATCATCCAATGACAGGCCGTGCCTCAAACATATTCTCCCCAGCATGTCTTCAGAGATATTCGATGGAACGGAATCTGATGGATTGGCAATGAACGACGCATCGGGAAGTTCGTCCGGGGCTGGACCAATGACCTCGGGATCAATATCCGGAACCTCTAATCTCGGAGAGACTGTACCGTGAATCTCCTGCTGCTGTGAACTTGAAGGTTCCATAACTAGCTAACTCATGAGAAACCATCGTTAGACGACAAAGAACCCGTGCGTTCCCCAGTGTAACGTGTATGAGTGTATGTTGTTCCTTGCCATGCATTACTTGAATAAATATCGCAGAGTTAAAGTAAATATGCAAGCGACAAAGCTACGGAGTCCGGTTATAATGACCGTCATCGCTGACCGTCATCACTAAACCGTTAATATGATGGAAGTTGGTCCGGATAGAAGTTGTTGTAGTTCCATCGACGAGCTTCGAAAGGCGGTCAAGTGTGCAGTGTAGTATTCAAGTCCAAATATGCAAGAATGAAGCTCGTCGGAGTTATGCTTGAAAAATTTCAAATTTTGGTATCCATCATATAGGGTTCGAAACCATCACAAGGACTTCGTTCGAACCCAACCGAACATCTCTTCATTCGAACCCATCCTGACGTCGTTTCGAACCCATGCAGTTAGACGCGCTTCGAATCGATGACCATGTGTCAAATTCGAATCGATCACCAGGTGGCAAGTTCAGATCGATCGATAAGGGATGACTTCGAATCGATCATTGCTTGACAAATTCGAACCGATAAGGAAACCTCAACTCCGCATCATCCACGTTCGAATCGACACCCTCCGTATCGATGTGGAATTGTGAACTTTGAAACCACAGCCGATGGTTTCGAATCCATCAATTCGAATGAACCCATCGAATCCCTAAATCGATGTGAACTGCGCACCCCATAAGGACATTCCAAGGATCGATACGAAATGCAAGAAAATGATGCCACCATCAATGATTCGAACTCGAGCCTACGCATCGGTTCGAAGCCCTCCCAAACCAAGATCTGGTTTACCAATCTCAAGGCTACGCAATCGATGAAGAAGAAATGAGTTCGAAATTACTTTGCCGCTTGGATTCGAGGCTAATTACCTAGTTTGAATGATGGATTCGAGGAATTAAAGATTCAGATCTTGAATGATTCGAATACGCAACACAGTGTTTTTTCTCCTTTGAAGCTTCGAAGCTATGAAGAGTGCAGTAAAAAAGTAAAAAGTAAAAAATGTGAAGCCCACTGCTATTTATATGAGGCGTTGGTAGCAACCAAGACGATTGCTCTCCTAGTCAACCCAACCGGTCACAACCGGTCAAGTACCAGATCGGTTCGAAGTTGGCTTTCGAACCCATCTGCCTAAAGCCCTATCGATTCGAAGTTACCTCATGTTTCATCGGTACGAAACGCACAAAAGAGTGACAGGATGCATCGGTGCGAAATGAACTGTGGGCACATCGATTCGAAGACCTTGTTCACATCAACCACTTCGAATCCATCCATGGCCTATCGATACGACAGATGACTTCGTATCCATCCGCTTCCAATTCGAATCGACTCGAACAACTATTTCGAAACCAACCTTTCACATCGGTTCGAATGTCAGTTTCGAACCCATCACGAAACAAGTATACTTCATCCATACGAATATGGATTTCGAACCCATCTATACTCTAACACATCGGTTCGAAACCTTACACTCGCGCAATACAAATTCAATTCCTTCAACCTTCTACATCGGTTCAGGAGAGGATTGACACGAAGGAGCCTTCCACAACAACCATCAAGCGTTGTCTCAATTCAAATTTCAAATTCGGTTCAGGAGAGAATCAATACGAAATTCAATAGCCAACCAAGCTGGCAAAGACTCGTGGACGCACGACGTTAACAAGGGTCAAATTAACATATGTGCATACATGTCGGACTAACATTCGATTTTGAATATTTACAGGGATCAAACACTCATCCGGTTACAAATGCGACAGCTAACGGCTAAACGCTATTATACAGCAATCAATCATATCAACACAAGGTTACAGCAATACAGCATACGAGTTTCAACAAAAAAGAGAGCAATGATTGTTCAAAGAGAAACGAAAGCTATTCAAAGCACGTCATGTTCCCACAAGACGTACTTTGGGGGGCAAAATGTTATCCCGCTTTTCGGCAAAGCCGCGATACCAAAAGATCGATCGAAAACGAGGGACAGTTCGCCTCAGAGGTTGATCATACGGGATTTTTTCGTCACGTGGATTTTTTCTGTAAACCGGGATCCCCGTGGCTGGTCAATGATTTACCATCGCTGGAGAGTGGTGCACCATGGTACTGCACCGTTTCAAATCCATGCATCCATTTCTAAAGGTCGTACGACACGGTTTCGTCATTTTGGACGGATGTTGCACCTTGCACCGTAGATGTTGCACCCTATGGATATCGATTCTTCGGAGGGCCATAACTCTTGGCTCGTTTAGAGTTACGGGAGCCATAACCAGTCAAAACGAAGGTATCTGTGAGTTCTACAGCGATGATGGCTTTCAGCCGTCACTGGTTAGTTTCATACCCAAAAAATCCTATCCGAACCTCAATCGGGTCAAGGAAGTTTTTTACCCTTCGTTTTTTCGTCACGTGGATTTTTTCTGTAAAACGGGATCCCCGTGGCTGGTCTATGATTTACCATCGCTGGAGAGTGGTACACCATCTTACTGCAATGTTTCAAATCCATGCACTCATTTCTAAACGTCGTACGACACTGTTTCGTCATTTTGGATGGATGTTGCACCTTGCACCGTAGATGTTGCACCCTGTGGATATCGATTCTTCGGAGGGCCATAACTCTTGGCTCGTTTAGAGTTACGGGAGCCATAACCAGTCAAAACGATGGTATCTATGAGTTCTACAGCTATGGCAGCTTTCAGCCGTCACTGGTTAGTTTCATACCCAAAAAATCCTATCCGAACCTCAATCGGGTCATGGAAGTTTTTTACCCTTCGTTTTTTCGTCACGTGGATTTTTTCTGTAAAAACGCGATCTCCGTGGCTGGTCCATGATTTACCATCGCTGGAGAGTGGTGCACTATGGTACTGCACCCTTTCAAATCCATGCACACATTTCTAAAGGTCGTACGACACGGTTTCGTCATTTTGGACGGATGTTGCACCTTGCACCGTAGATGTTGCACCCTGTGGAAATCGATTCTTCGGAGGGCCATAACTATTGGCTCGTTTAGTGTTACGGGAGCCATAACCAGTCAAAACGAAGGTATTTGTGAGTTCTACAGCTATGAAAGCTTTCAGCCGTCACTAGTTAGTTTCATACCCAAAAAATCCTATCCGAACCTCAATCAGGTCATGGAAGTTTTTTACCCTTCGTTTTTTTCATCACGTGGATTTTTTCTGTAAAACGGGATCCTCGTGGCTGGTCAATGATTTACCATCCCTGGAGAGTGGTGCACCAAGGTACTGCACCATTTCAAATCCATGCACCCATTTCTAAAGGTCGTACGGCACGGTTTCGTCATTTTGGACGGATGTTGCACCTTGCACCGTAGATGTTGCACCCTGTGGATATCGTTTATTCGGAGGGCCATAACTCTTGGCTCGTTTAGAGTTACGGGAGCCATTACCAGTCAAACGAAGGTATCTGTGTGTTCTACAGCTATGACAGCTTTAAGCCGTCACTGGTTAGTTTCATACCCAAAAAATCCTATCCGAACCTCAATCGGGTCAAGGAAGATTTTTACCCTTCGTTTTTTCGTCACGTAGATTTTTTCTGTAAAACGGGATCCCCGTGGCTGGTCTATGATTTACCATCGCTGAGAGTGGTGCACCATGGTACTGCAATGTTTCAAATCCATGCACTCATTTCCAAAGGTCGTACGGCAATGTTTCGTCATTTTGGACGGATGTTGCACCTTGCACCGTAGATGTTGCACCCTGTGGATATCGATTCTTCGGAGGGCCATAACTCTTGGCTCGTTTAGAGTTACGGGATCCATAACCAGTCAAAACGAAGGTATCTGTGAGTTCTACAGCTTTGGCAGCTTTCAGCCGTCACTGGTTAGTTTCATACCCAAAAATTCCTATCCGAACCTCAATCGGGTCAAGGAAGTTTTTTACCCTTCTTTTTTCGTCACGTGGATTTTTATGTAAAACGGGTTCACCGTGGCTGGTCTATGATTTACCATCGCTGGAGAGTGGTGCACCATGGTACTGCATCATTTCAAATCCATGCACCCATTTCTAAAGGTCGTACGGCACTGTTACGTCATTTTGGACGGATGTTGTACCTTGCACCGCAGATGTTGCACCCTGTGGAAATCGATTCTTCGGAGGGCCATAACTCTTGGCTCGTTTAGAGTTACGGGAGCCATAACCAGTCAAAACGAAGGTATCTGTGAGTTCTACAGCTATGACCGCTTTCAGCCGTCACTGGTTAGTTTCATACCCAAAAAATCCTATCCGAACCTCAATCGGGTCATGGAAGTTTTTTACCCTTCGTTTTTTCGTCACGTGGATTTTTTCTGTAAAACGGGATCCCCGTGGCTGGTCAATGATTTACCATCGCTGGAGAGTGGTGCACCATGGTACTGCACCGTTTCAAATCCTTGCACCCATTTCTAAAGGTCGTACGGCACGGTTTCGTCATTTTGGATGGATGTTGCACCTTGCGCCGTAGATGTTGCACCCTGTGGATATCTATTATTCGGAGGGCCATAACTCTTGGCTCGTTTAGAGTTACGGGAGCCATAACCAGTCAAAACGAAGGTATCTGTTAGTTCTACAGCTATGACATCTTTCTGCCGTCACCGGTTAGTTTCATACCCAAAAAATCCTGTCCGAACCTCAATCGGGTCAAGGAAGTTTTTTACCCTTCTTTTTTCGTCACGTGGATTTTTTCTGTAAAACGGGATCCCCGTGGCTGGTCTATGATTTACCATCGCTGGAGAGTGGTGCACCATGGTACTGCACCGTTTCAAATCCATGCACCCATTCCTAAAGGTCGTACGGCACGTTTCGACATTTTGGACGGATGTTGCACCTTGCACCGTAGATGTTGCACCCTATGGATATCGATTATTCGGAGGGCCATAACTCTTGGCTCGTTTAGAGTTACGGGAGCCATAACCAGTCAAAACGAAGGTATCTGTGAGTTCTACAGCTATGACAGCTTTCAGCCGTCACTGGTTAGTTTCATACCAAAAAAATCCTATCCTAACCTCAATCGGGTCATGGAAGTTTTTTACCCTTCGTTTTTTCGTCACGTGGATTTTTTCTGTAAAACGGGATCCCCGTGGCTGGTCAATGATTTACCATCGCTGGAGAGTGGTGCACCATGGTACTGCACCGTTTCAAATCCTTGCACCCATTTCTAAAGGTCGTACGACACGGTTTCTTCATTTTGGACGGATGTTGCACCTTGCACCGTAGATGTTGCACCCTAAGGATATCGATTATTCGGAGGGCCATAACTCTTGGCTCGTTTAGAGTTACGGGAGCCATAACCAGTCAAAACAAAGGTATCTGTGAGTTCTACAGCTATGACAGCTTTCAGCCATCACTGGTTAGTTTCATACCCAAAAAATCCTATCCGAACCTCAATCGGGTCAAGGAAGTTTTTACCCTTCGTTTTTTCGTCACGTGGAATTTTTCTGTAAAACGGGATCCCCGTGGCTGGTCAATGATTTACCATCGCTGGAGAGTGGTGCACCATGGTGTTGCACCGTTTCAAATCCATGCACCCATTTCTAAAGGTCGTACGACACGGTTTCGTCATTTTGGACGGATGTTGCACCTTGCACCGCAGATGTTGCACCCTGTGGAAATCGATTCTTCGGAGGGCCATAACTCTTGGCTCGCTTAGAGTTACGGAAGCCATAACCAGTCAAAACGAAGGTATCTGTGAGTTCTACAGCTATGACGGCTTTCAGCCATCACTGGTTAGTTTCATACCCAAAAAATCCTATCCGAACCTCAATCGGGTCATGGAAGTTTTTTACCCTTCGTTTTTTCGTCACGTGGATTTTTTCTGTAAAACGGGATCCCCGTGGCTGGTCAATGATTTACCATCGCTGGAGAGTGGTGCACCATGGTACTGCACCGTTTCAAATCCATGCATCCATTTCTAAAGGTCGTACGGCACGGTTTCGTCATTTTGGACGGATGTTGCACCTTGCACCGTAGATGTTGCACCCTGTGGATATCGATTCTTCGGAGGGCCATAACTCTTGGCTCGGTTAGAGTTGCGGGAGCCATAACCAGTCAAAACGAAGCCATCTGCGAGTTCTACAGCTATGACTGCTTTCAGCCGTCACTGGTTAGTTTCATACCGAAAAAATCCTATCCGAACCTCAATCGGGTCATGGAAGTTTTTTACCCTTCGTTTTTTCGTCACGTGGATTTTTTCTGTAAAAACTGGATCCCCGTGGCTGGTCAATGATTTACCATCGCTGGAGAGTGGTGCAGCATGGTACTGCACCGTTTCAAATCCATGCACCCATTTCTAAAGGTCGTACGACACGGTTTCGTCATTTTGGACTGATGTTGCACCTTGCACCGCAGATGTTGCACCCTGTGGAAATCGATTCTTCGGAGGGCCATAACTCTTGGCTCGTTTAGAGTTACCGGAGCCATAACCAGTCAAAATGAAGGTATCTGTGAGTTCTACAGCTATGACAGCTTTCAGCCATCATTGGTTAGTTTCATACCCAAAAAATCCAATCCGAACCTCAATCGGGTCATGGAAGTTTTTTACCCTTCGTTTTTTCGTCACGTGGATTTTTTCTGTAAAACGGGATCACCGTGGCTGGTCAATGATTTACCATCGCTGGAGAGTGGTGCACCATGGTACTGCACCGTTTCAAATCCATGCACCCATTTCTAAAGGTCGTACGGCACGGTTTCGTCATTTTGGACGGATGTTGCACCTTGCACCGTAGATGTTGCACCCTGTGGATATCGATTTTTCGGAGGGCCATAACTCTTGGCTCGTTTAGAGTTACGGTAGCCATTACCAGTCAAACGAAGGTATCTATGTGTTCTACAGCTATGACATCTTTAAGCCGTCACTGGTTAGTTTCATATCCAAAAAATCCTATCCGAACCTCAATCGGGTCAAGGAAGATTTTTACCCTTCGTTTTTTCGTCACGTGGATTTTTTCTGTAAAACGGGATCCCGTGGCTGGTCTATGATTTACCATCGCTGGAGAGTGGTGCACCATGGTACTGCACCGTTTCAAATCTGTGCAACCATTTCTAAAGGTCGTACGACATTGTTTCATCATTTTGGACGGTTGTTGCACCTTGCACCGCAGATGTTGCACCCTTTGGATATCGATTATTCGAAGGGCCATAACTCTTGGCTCGTTTAGAGTTACGGGAGCCATAACCAGTCAAAACGAAGATATCTGTGAGTTCTACAGCTATGACGGCTTTCAGCCGTCACTGGTTAAGTTTCATACCCAAAAAATCCTATCCGAACCTCAATCGGGTCATGGAAGTTTTTTACCCTTCGTTTTTTCGTCACGTGGATTTTTTCTGTAAAACGGGATCCCCGTGGCTGGTCAACGATTTTCCATCGCTAGAAAGTGGTGCACCATGGTACTGCACCGTTTCAAATCCATGCACCCATTTCTAAAGGTCATACGGCACGGTTTCGTCATTTTGGACGGATGTTGCACCTTGCGCCGTAGATGTTGCACCCTATGGATATCTATTATTCGGAGGGCCATAATCTTGGCTCGTTTAGAGTTACGGGAGCCATAACCAGTCAAAACGATGGTATCTATGAGTTCTACAGCTATGACATCTTTCTGCCGTCACCGGTTAGTTTCATACCCAAAAAATCCTATCCGAACCTCAATCGGGTCAAGGAAGTTTTTTACCCTTCATTTTTTCGTCACGTGGATTTTTTCTGTAAAACGGGATCCCCGTGGCTGGTCTATGATTTACCATCACTGGAGAGTGGTGCACCATGGTACTGCACCGTTTCAAATCCATGCACCCATTCCTAAAGGTCGTACGGCACGGTTTCGTCATTTTGGACGGATGTTGCACCTTGCACCGCAGATGTTGCACCCTGTGGAAATCGATTCTTCGGAGGGCCATAACTCTTGGCTCGTTTAGAGTTACGGGAGCCATAACCAGTCAAAACGAAGGTATCTGTGAGTTCTACAGCTATGATGGCTTTAAGCCGTCACTGGTTAGTTTCATACCCAAAAAATCCTATCCGAACCTCAATCGGGTCATGGAAGTTTTTTACCCTTCGTTTTTTCGTCACGTGGATTTTTTCTGTAAAACGGGATCCCCGTGACTGGTCAATGATTTACCATCGCTGGAGAGTGGTGCACCATGGTACTGCACCGTTTCAAATCCATGCACCCATTTCTAAAGGTCGTACGACACGGTTTCGTCATTTGGACGGATGTTGCACCTTGCACCGTAGATGTTGCACCCTAAGGATATCGATTATTCGGAGAGCCATAACTCTTGGCTCGTTTAGAGTTACGGGAGCCATAACCAGTCAAAACGAAGGTATCTGTGAGTTCTACAGCCATGACAGCTTTCAGCCATCACTGGTTAGTTTCATACCCAAAAAATCCTATCCGAACCTCAATCGGGTCAAGGAAGTTTTTACCCTTCGTTTTTTCATCACGTGGAATTTTTCTGTAAAACGGGATCCCCGTGGCTGGTCAATGATTTACCATCGCTGGAGAGTGGTGCACCATGGTACTGCACCGTTTCAACTCCATGCACCCATTTCTAAAGGTCGTACGGCACGGTTTCGTCATTTTGGACGGATGTTGCACCTTGCACCGTAGATGTTGCACCCTGTGGAAATCGATTCTTCGGAGGGTCATAACTCTTGGCTCGTTTAGAGTTACGGGAGCCATAACCAGTCAAAACGAAGGTATCTGTGAGTTCTACAGCTATGACGGCTTTCAGCCATCACTGGTTAGTTTCATACCCAAAAAATCCTATCCGAACCTCAATCGGGTCATGAAAGTTTTTTACCCTTCGTTTTTTCGTCACGTGGATTTTTTCTGTAAAACGGGATCCCCGTGGCTAGTCAATGATTTACCATCGCTGGAGAGTGGTGCACCATGGTAGTGCACCGTTTCAAATCCATGCATCCATTTCTAAAGGTCGTACGGCACGGTTTCGTCATTTTGGACGGATGTTGCACCTTGCACCGTAGATGTTGCACCCTGTGGATATCGATTCTTCGGAGGGCCATCACTCATGGCTCGTTTAGAGTTACGTGAGCCATAACCAGTCAAAACGAAGGTATCTGTGAGTTCTACAGCTATGACGAGCTTTCAGCCGTCACTGGTTAGTTTCATACCCAAAAAATCCTATCCGAACCTCAATCGGGTCATGGAAGTTTTTTACCCTTCGTTTTTTCGTCACGTGGATTTTTTCTGTAAAACGGGATCCCCGTGGCTGGTCAATGATTTACCATCGCTGGAGAGTGGTGCACCATGGTACTGCACCGTTTCAAATCCCTGCACCCATTTCTAAAGGTCGTACGACACGATTTCGTCATTTTGGACGGATGTTGCACCTTGCACCGCAGATGTTGCACCCTTTGGATATCGATTATTCGGAGGGCCATAACTCTTGGCACGTTTAGAGTTACGGGACCCATAACCTGTCAAAACGAAGGTATCTGTGAGTTCTACAGCTATAACAGCTTTCAGCCATCACTGGTTAGTCATACCCAAAAAATCCTATCCGAACCTCAATCGGGTCATGGAAGTTTTTTACCCTTCGTTTTTTCGTCACGTGGATTTTTTCTGTTAAACGGGATCCCCGTGGCTGGTCAATGATTTACTATCGCTGGAGAGTGGTGCACCATGGTACTGCACCGTTTCAAATCCATGCACCCATTTCTAAAGGTCGTACGGCACGGTTTCGTAATTTTGGGCGGATGTTGCACCTTGCACCGCAGATGTTGCACCCTTTGGATATCGATTACTCGAAGGGCCATAACTCTTGGCTCGTTTAGAGTTACGGAAGCCATAACCAGTCAAAACGAAGGTATCTGTGAGTTCTACAGCTATGACGGCTTTCAGCCGTCACTGGTTAGTTTCATACCCAAAAAATCCTATCCGAACCTCGATCGGGTCATGGAAGTTTTTTACCCTTCGATTTTTCGTCACGTGGATATTTTATGTAAAACGGGATCCCCGTGGCTGGTCAACGATTTTCCATCGCTGGAGAGTGGTGCACCATGGTACTGCACCGTTTAAAAAAAAATGCACCCATTTCTAAAGTCGTACGGCACGGTTTCGTCATTTTGGACGGATGTTGCACCTTACGCCGTAGATGTTGCACCCTATGGATATCTATTATTCGGAGGGCCATAACTCTTGGCTCGTCTAGAGTTACGGGAGCCATAACCGGTCAAAACGAAGGTATCTGTGAGTTCTACGGCTATGACATCTTTCTGCCGTCACCGGTTAGTTTCATACCCAAAAAATCCTATCCGAACCTCAATCGGGTCAAGGAAGTTTTTTACCCTTCGTTTTTTCGTCACGTGGTTTTTTTTGTAAAACGGGATCCCCGTGGCTGGTTGATGTGCACGTAAATGTGCACATTTTTATCGCCATATTTAATCTATTTAAATTAAAAAATGATCATATTGGGTATTTTAACTTGTTTTAACCAAAATTCACATTAATTCCAAATTGTCACACATTCATCTTCATACAAGGGTGAAATGGTCATTTTTGTGCATTTATTAAATTATGAAAATTTACTTAGAATTATCTATGTTTTTTGTAGTAAATTTGGTGACTTTTACAAGTGGTTTCATGAAGATATGCATGCACAAAATCAATACAAAGGAATGAAGATGTAAATAATTCAAAGTGAAGATCATGGAGGACCCCACCTACCCACCTACCTTAATGTACAAATTAAAGGCTAATGCACATGCTTATGGATTTAATGGCCTCATGTACATTTAAGTGGGGATTAAAACATGCTAATGATAACTTGGCCTCCACACTTTCTCATGGGTATTTTGGGCATTCCCCAAAAATAGGAATTAGGGTTTTAAACTTGTATATATACCCCTTATGTTTCATGTAACAAGGGCTCTTCTCTTTAGTCTCTTTTAGGCCTCCTTCTCTTTAGTTTAGTTTTAGATCAAATAAAAGAAAGCTCTCTTCTCTTTTCCATGGCTACTTAGCCATTTCTCTTTTATGTAATTTTTTTTTATGCAACTTCAATACATGTTCTTTTTCTTTTCATGCTTCTTTACTTTCATGTTGTAGTGTAGATTTACTTTCATGCAAGTAGAATAGTTTTTTCATTTAATTTTGCTCTCTTTTTCTTTTCTTATTCTTTCATGTTGAAAGCTACATTTGTTGTTTTGATAACAAATATGAGAGGCTAAACCCCTTCAATTTAGGGGTAATGAAGCTCTCTAATCATGTAGCTTCAACTTAACTTGATGTTTATGCTCTCTTTTTGTGCTTAATGAGAATGATTGAAGTGGTTTAATGATGTTGTTTTGCTTTGAATTTTATAGTCTATGTTGTTCATACCAAATAGACTATGCTTAAACAAACATAACACAAATTGCCTCTTCATCTAAATATGATTATGGCAAAGAAGTGAATGTTGAAATTGAAATTTGATAGCCTATATTTCTAAACAATAGTAAATAGGCTATGCTTAAAATAGATTTTGCTTTCAACTTTGTTGTCATATTTTATGATATTTAGAAGTGTATTAGTAGTTGTGTTATAGTTTGATGGTTTATATTGTGCTAATTAATAGCACAAATATATCATACTTATGATAAGCACATCAACTAATTACACTAATGAAAAGAAAAGAGAGATCATAACTTTATTTTGTTGATTTATATGATCTAGAGAGTGGATTTATCTCTAAATTGTCCTCAAACTCTCATATTTTTATCTATTTTCTTTTGTAATTTTTCTCTTTTTTTTAGTTAATCACTCTCTCGACTTCGGTATAATTTGATTGAATAGAATTTTAAAATCATCAATTCCCTGCGGATCGACCCGTATTCGCCACGTGATACATTCGTACACCGTGCGCTTGCGGTTATTTTTATTTCAAAATTCGTTCGACGGTTTTCTAAACCGATAGAATTTCCGTCGACGAACAAATCGTTCAATTTTTAATAAAACAAAATTCGTTTTTCCAAATCGACAATCAACTTCGAAATCTTTTACGATTTGGTTTTTCGTGCTTAAGCTGTGTCTCACACATTTGACGAGACAGATGAATCGGTCTTTAGAAGACCGTTTCATTTACTTTTTGACTGTATACTTTCTCATCTCTTGTAAATAATAATCTTTCTTGTAAATATAGGATTTTTATTTTACGTTTCCCTTCCACTTGGGTTGACTGTGGGGACACAGTCAAAATCAAGTGTGGGGGGAGACTCATCTTCAATTTTTTTTTCATGGTTTATTTTTGCTTTAAAATCACAAAAACAAAAAAAAAATTAAAAAAAAAATCCCAAAAACAAATTTTCTTTTGATTTATTTTTAAAAGAAACACTATAAGATAAATATATGGCTTTGGTTTATTAAATTGAAATTTTTGAAAATTTATTGGTCTTAACAGAAATAAAAATGAAGTTTGATTACAAATAATAATGGTTTAACTAGTATATAGGAAGATTCATACGTGTTAATTATGAAGTACATCCTAATTGAAAATCTTTGTTTTAAAAAGTGATTGATTTAAAGTAAAGGATATAACATATTTTTTGTCTTCTAAGTTAAATGGTGCTAAGATGATTTTGCAAAACTCCCACTCAAAAAAATATAAAAATAAAAAATAATAACATCCAAGTATTCACTCTCATTTAAAAGTCCTCACGGTTATGCATGGGTGAATTACTTGATATCTTTGATTATGTGCTTTCATACTCATTTAAAAGTCCTCACGGTTATGCATGTATGGAACACATGTAAAAAATATATAGAATAGACTTAATAAAAACCACCTACGGTTGATAGGTGTATGCACGAAAGTGTGTGCACTCGCCATGCTCTGTACTCCCCTCACATAAGCCCGAAAGGCAATGCATGGGTGGTATATCTGGCCTCAGTTTACCTGAGCTAGGTGTGTAATTTTTCTTGCAAATAATGAGAGAGCAAGCAATTGAAATCCTAGCACTAATTTTACTTAGTTGATTTGATTTGTTATTGAAAAGAAATAAAAATACCACTTTGATAAACTTTGATAATCAACTAAGAATCCTTTTCATAATTACACTTTGTTATCAACCAAAATAACAAGTTAAACTATAGTCTATTTGTTATGATAACTTTGTTTTTATTGAAAATTTTGACGAGTAAATGACTAAAAAATTTCAAGATAATAACCAAAACCTATATTTAACTTATTTGTGTCGATTTAAAAGTAAATCCTTCATTGTAAATATTTTCAAAAACTTGCATTCATCTCTTCGTAAATAAATCTTGCATTTTGTAAATATTTTCATCCTGCGTTTGGATTTTGTGGGTAGTATCCGCTGAAAACCCTCACGAGACAACACTCGTCCTACTGGGGACACCCAGAGGTTTTACGGCTTGTTGCATACGCTCAATGCAATCGTGCTCCCTACGAAAACGGATTTATCTTAGTTTTTTCTTTATTCGAGGACGAATAAAAAGATAAGTGTGGGGGTATTTGATGTGCACGTAAATGTGCACATTTTTATCGCCATATTTAATCTATTTAAATTAAATAAATGATCATATTGGGTATTTTAACTTGTTTTAACCAAAATTCACATTAGTTCCAAATTGTCACACATTCATCTTCATACAAGGGTGAAATGGTCATTTTTGTGCATTTATTAAATTATGAAAATTTACTTAGAATTTTCTATGTTTTTTGTACTAAATTTGGTGACTTTTACAAGTGGTTTCATCAAGATATCCATGCACAAAATCAATACAAAGAAATGAAGATGTAAATAATTCAAAGTGAAGATCATGGAGGACCCCACCTACCCACCTACCTTAATGTACAAATTAAAGGCTAATGCACATGCTTATGGATTTAATGGCTCCATGTACATTTAAGTGGGGATTAAAACATGCTAATGATAACTTGGCCTCCACACTTTCTCATGGGCATTTTGGGCATTCCCCAAAAATAGGAATTAGGGTTTTAAACTTGTATATATACCCCTTATGTTTCATGTAACAAGGGCTCTTCTCATTAGTCTCTTTTAGGCCTCCTTCTCTTTAGTTTAGTTTTAGATCAAATAAAAGAAAGCTCTCTTCTCTTTTCCATGGCTACTTAGCCATTTCTCTTTTATGTAATTTTTTTTATGCAACTTCAATACATGTTCTTTTTCTTTTCATGCTTCTTTACTTTCATGTTGTAGTGTAGATTTACTTTCATGCAAGTAGAATAGTTTTTTCATTTAATTTTGCTCTCCTTTTCTTTTCTTATTCTTTCATGTTGAAAGCTACATTTGTTGTTTTGATAACAAATATGAGAGGCTAAACCCCTTCAATTTAGGGGTAATGAAGCTCTCTAATCATGTAGCATCAACTTAACTTGATGTTTATGCTCTCTTTTTGTGCTTAATGAGAACGATTGAAGTGGTTTAATGATGTTGTTTTGCTTTGAAGTTTATAGTCTATGTTGTTCATACCAAATAGACTATGCTTAAACAAACATAACACAAATTGCCTCTTCATCTAAATATGATTATGGCAAAGAAGTGAATGTTGAAATTGAAATTTGATAGCCTATATTTCTAAACAATAGTAAATAGGCTATGCTTAAAATAGATTTTGCTTTCAACTTTTTTGTCATATTTTATGATATTTAGAAGTGTATTAGTAGTTGTGTTATAGTTTGATGGTTTATATTGTGCTAATAAATAGCACAAATATATTATACTTATGATAAGCACATCAACTAATTACACTAATGAAAAGAAAAGAGAGATCATAACTTTATTTTGTTGATTTATATGATCTAGAGAGTGGATTATTCTCTAAATTGTCCTCAAACTCTCATATTTTTATCTATTTTCTTTTGTAATTTTTCTCTTTTTTTTTTAGTTAATCACTCTCTCGACTTCGGTATAATTTGATTGAATAGAATTTTAAAATCATCAATTCCCTGCGAATCGACCCGTATTCGCCACGTGATACATTCGTACACCGTGCACTTGCGGTTATTTTTATTTCAAAATTCGTTCGACGGTTTTCTAAACCGATAGAATTTCCGTCGACGAACACTGGTCTATGATTTACCATCGCTGGAGAGTGGTACACTATGGAACTCCACCGTTTCAAATCCATGCACCCATTTCTAAAGGTTGTACGGCACGGTTTCGTCATTTTGGACGGATGTTGCACCTTGCACCGTAGATGTTGCACCCTATGGATATCGATTCTTCGGAGGGCCATAACTCATGGCTCGTTTAGAGTTACGGGGGCCATAACCAGTCAAAACGAAGGTATCTGTGAGTTCTACAGCTATGACGGCGTTCAGCCGTCACTGGTTAGTTTCATACCCAAAAAATCCTATCCGAAACTCAATCGGGTCATGGAAGTTTTTTACCCTTCGTTTTTTCGTCACATGGATTTTTTCTGCAAAACGGGATCCCCGTGGCTGGTCAATGATTTACCATCGCTGGAGAGTGGTGCACCATTGTACTGCACCGTTTCAAATCCATGCACCCATTTCTAAAGGTCGTACGGCACGGTTTCGTCATTTTGGACGGATGTTGCACCTTGCACCGTAGATGTTGCACTCTAAGGATATCGATTATTCGGAGGGCCATAACTCTTGGCTCGTTTAGAGTTATGGGAGCCATAACCAGTCAAAACGAAGGTATCTGTGAGTTCTACAGCTATGACAACTTTCAGCCATCACTGGTTAGTTTCATACCCAAAAAATCCTATCCGAACCTCAATCGGGTCAAGGAAGTTTTTACCCTTCGTTTTTTCGTCACGTGGAATTTTTCTGTAAAACGGAATCCCCGTGGGTGGTCAATGATTTACCATCGCTGGAGAGTGGTGCACCATGGTACAGCACCGTTTCAAATCCATGCACCCATTTCTAAAGGTCGTACGGCACGGTTTCGTCATTTTGGACGGATGTTGCACCTTGCACCGCAGATGTTGCACCCTGTGTAAATCGATTCTTCGGAGGGCCATAACTCTTGGCTCGTTTAGAGTTACGGGAGCCATAACCAGTCAAAACAAAGGTATCTGTGAGTTCTACAGCTATGACGGCTTTAAGCCGTCACTGGTTAGTTTCATACCCAAAAAATCCTATCCGAACCTCAATCGGGTCATGGAAGTTTTTTACCCTTCGTTGTTTCGTCACGTGGATTTTTTCTGTAAAACGGGATCCCCGTGGCTGGTCAAAGATTTACCATCGCTGGAGAGTGGTGCACAATGGTACTGCACCGTTTCAAATCCATGCATCCATTTCTAAAGGTCGTACGGCACGGTTTCGTCATTTTAGACGGATGTTGCACCTTGCACCGTAGATGTTGCACCCTATGAATATCGATTCTTCGGAGGGCCATAACTCATGGCTCGTTTAGAGTTACGGGAGCCATAACCAGTCAAAACGAAGGTATCTGTGAGTTCTACAGCTATGACAGCTTTCAGCCGTCACTGGTTAGTTTCATACCCAAAAAATCCTATCCGAACCTCAATCGGGTCATGGAAATTTTTTACCATTCGTTTTTTCCTCACGTGGATTTTTTCTGTAAAAACGGGATCCCCGTGGCTGGTCAATGATTTACCATCGCTGGAGAGTGGTGCACCATGGTACTGCACCATTTCAAATCTATGCATCCATTTCTAAAGGTCGTACGGCACGGTTTCGTCATTTTGGACGGATGTTGCACCTTGCACCGTAGATGTTGCACCCTATGGATATCGATTATTCGGAGGGCCATAACTCTTGGCTCGTTTAGAGTTACCGGAGCCATAACCAGTCAAAATGAAGGTATCTGTGAGTTCTACAGCTATGACAGCTTTCAGCCGTCACTGGTTAGTTTCATACCCAAAAAATCCTATCCGAACATCAATCGGGTCATGAAAGTTTTTTACCCTTCGTTTTTTCGTCACGTGGATTTTTTCTGTAAAACGGGATCCCCGTGGCAGGTCAATGATTTACCATCGCTGGAGAGTGGTGCACCATGGTACTGCACCGTTTCAAATCCATGCGCCCATTTCTAAAGGTCGTACGACACGGTTTCGTCATTTTGGACGGATGTTGCACCTTGCACCGCAGAAGTTGCACCCTTTGGATATCCATTATTCGAAGGGCCATAACTCTTGGCTCGTTTAGCGTTACGGGAGCCATAACCAGTCAAAACGAAGGTATCTGTGAGTTCTACAGCTATGACGGCTTTCAGCCGTCGCTGGTTAGTTTCATACCCAAAAAATCCTATCCGAACATCAATCGGGTCATGAAAGTTTTTTACCCTTCGTTTTTTCATCACGTGGATTTTTTCTGTAAAACGGGATCCCCGTGGCAGGTCAATGATTTACCATCGCTGGAGAGTGGTGCACCATGGTACTGCACCGTTTCAAATCCATGCGCCCATTTCTAAAGGTCGTACGGCACGGTTTCATCATTTTGGACGGATGTTGCACCTTGCACCGCAGATGTTGCACCCTTTGGATATCGATTATTCGAAGGGCCATAACTCTTGGCTCGTTTAGCGTTACGGGAGCCACAACCAGTCAAAACGAAGGTATCTGTGAGTTCTACAGCTATGACGGCTTTCAGCCGTCGCTGGTTAGTTTCATACCCAAAAAATCCTATCCGAACCTCAATCGGGTCATGGAAGTTTTTTACCCTTCGTTTTTTCGTCACGTGGATTTTTTCTGTAAAACGGGATCCCCGTGGCTGGTCAACGATTTTCCATCGCTGGAGAGTGGTGCACCATGGTACTGCACCGTTTCAAATCCATGCACCCATTTCTAAAGGTCGTACGGCACGGTTTCGTCATTTTGGAAGGATGTTGCACCTTGCGCCGTAGATGTTGCACCCTATGGTTATCTATTATTCGGAGGGCCATAACTCTTGGCTCGTTTAGAGTTACGGGAGCCATAACCAGTCAAAACGAAGGTATCTGTGAGTTCTACAGCTATGACATCTTTATGCCGTCACTGGTTAGTTTCATACCCAAAAAATCCTATCCGAACCTCAATCGGGTCAAGGAAGTTTTTACCCTTCGTTTTTTCGTCACGTGGAATTTTTCTGTAAAACGGGATCCCCGTGGCTGGTCAATGGTTTACCATCGCTGGAGAGTGGTGCACCATGGTACTGCACCGTTTCAAATCCATGCACCCATTTCTAAAGGTCGTACGGCACGGTTTCTTCATTTTGGACGGATGTTGCACCTTGCAACGCAGATGTTGCACCCTGTGGAAATCGATTCTTCGGAGGGCTATAACTCTTGGCTCGTTTAGAGTTACGGGAGCCATAACCAGTCAAAACGAAGGTATCTGTGAGTTCTATAGCTATGACAGCTTTCAGCCATCACTGGTTTGTATCATACCCAAAAAATCCTATCCGAACCTCAATCAGGTCATGGAAGTTTTTTACCCTTCGTTTTTTCGTCACGTGGATTTTTTCTGTAAAACGGGATCCCCGTGGCTGGTCAATGATTTACCATCGCTGGAGAGTGGTGCACCATGGTACTGCACCGTTTCAAATCCATGCATCCATTTCTAAAGGTCGTACGGCACGGTTTCGTCATTTTGGACGGATGTTGCACCTTGCACCGTAGATGTTGCACCCTATGGATATCGATTCTTCGGAGGGCCATAACTCATGGCTCGTTTAGAGTTACGGAAGCCATAACCAGTCAAAACGAAGGTATCTGTGAGTTCTATAGCTATGACAGCTTTCAGCCATCACTGGTCAGTTTCATACCTAAAAAATCCTATCCGAACCTCAATCGGGCCATGGAAGTTTTTTACCCTTCGTTTTTTCGTCACGTGGATTTTTTCTGTAAAACGGGATCCCCGTGGCTGGTCAATGATTTACCATCGCTGGAGAGTGGTGCACCATGGTACTGCACCGTTTCAAATCCATGCATCCATTTCTAAAGTTCGTACGGCACGGTTTCGTCATTTTGGACGGATGTTGCACCTTGCACCGCAGATGTTGCACCCTTTGGATATCGATTATTCGAAGGGCCATAACTCTTGGCTCGTTTAGCGTTACGGGAACCATAACCAGTCAAAACGAAGGTAACTGTGAGTTCTACAGCCATGACAGCTTTCAGCCGTCACTGGTTAGTTTCATACCCAAAAAATCCTATCCGAACCTCAATCGGGTCATGGAAGTTTTTTACCATTCGTTTTTTCCTCACGTGGATTTTTTCTGTAAAAACGGGATCCCCGTGGCTGGTCAATGATTTACCATCGCTGGAGAGTGGTGCACCATGGTACTGCACCGTTTCAAATCTATGCATCCATTTCTAAAGGTCGTACGGCACGGTTTCGTCATTTTGGACGGATGTTGCACCTTGCACCGTAGATGTTGCACCCTATGGATATCGATTATTCGGAGGGCCATAACTCTTGGCTTGTTTAGAGTTACCGGAGCCATAACCAGTCAAAATGAAGGTATCTGTGAGTTCTACAGCTATGACAGCTTTCAGCCGTCACTGGTTAGTTTCATACCCAAAAAATCCTATCCGAACATCAATCGGGTCATGAAAGTTTTTTACCCTTCGTTTTTTCGTCACGTGGATTTTTTCTGTAAAACGGGATCCCCGTGGCAGGTCAATGATTTACCATCGCTGGAGAGTGGTGCACCATGGTACTGCACCGTTTCAAATCCATGCGCCCATTTCTAAAGGTCGTACGGCACGGTTTCGTCATTTTGGACGGATGTTGCACCTTGCACCGCAGATGTTGCACCCTTTGGATATCGATTATTCGAAGGTCCATAACTCTTGGGTCGTTTAGCGTTACGGGAGCCATAACCAGTCAAAACGAAGGTATCTGTGAGTTCTACAGCTATGACGGCTTTCAGCCGTCGCTGGTTAGTTTCATACCCTAAAAATCCTATCCGAACATCAATCGGGTCATGAAAGTTTTTTACCCTTCGTTTTTTCATCACGTGGATTTTTTCTGTAAAACGTGATCCCCGTGGCAGGTCAATGATTTACCATCGCTGGAGAGTGGTGCACCATGGTACTGCACCGTTTCAAATCCATGCGCCATTTCTAAGGGTCGTACGGCACGGTTTCGTCATTTTGGACGGATGTTGCACCTTGCACCGCAGATGTTGCACCCTTTGGATATCGATTATTCGAAGGGCCATAACTCTTGGCTCGTTTAGCGTTACGGGAGCCACAACCAGTCAAAACGAAGGTATCTGTGAGTTCTACAGCTATGACGGCTTTCAGCCGTCGCTGGTTAGTTTCATACCCAAAAAATCCTATCCGAACCTCAATCGGGTCATGGAAGTTTTTTACCCTTCGTTTTTTCGTCACGTGGATTTTTTCTGTAAAACGGGATCCCCGTGGCTGGTCAACGATTTTCCATCGCTGGAGAGTGGTGCACCATGGTACTGCACCGTTTCAAATCCATGGACCCATTTCTAAAGGTCGTACGGCACGGTTTCGTCATTTTGGACGGATGTTGCACCTTGCGCCGTAGATGTTGCACCCTATGGATATCTATTATTCGGAGGGCCATAACTCTTGGCTCGTTTAGAGTTACGGGAGCCATAACCAGTCAAAACGAAGGTATCTGTGAGTTCTACAGCTATGACATCTTTATGCCGTCACCGGTTAGTTTCATACCCAAAAAATCCTATCCGAACCTCAATCGGGTCAAGGAAGTTTTTACCCTTCGTTTTTTCGTCACGTGGAATTTTTCTGTAAAACGGGATCCCCGTGGCTGGTCAATGATTTACCATCGCTGGAGAGTGGTGCACCATGGTACTGCACCGTTTCAAATCCATGCACCCATTTCTAAAGGTCGTACGGCACGGTTTCTTCATTTTGGACGGAAGTTGCACCTTGCACCGCAGATGTTGCACCCTGTGGAAATCGATTCTTCGGAGGGCCATAACTCTTGGCTCGTTTAGAGTTACGGGAGCCATAACCAGTCAAAACGAAGGTATCTGTGAGTTCTATAGCTATGACAGCTTTCAGCCATCACTGGTTTGTATCATACCCAAAAAATCCTATCCGAACCTCAATCGGGTCATGGAAGTTTTTTACCCTTCGTTTTTTCGTCACGTGGATTTTTTTTGTAAAACGGGATCCCCGTGGCTGGTCAATGATTTACCATCGCTGGAGAGTGGTGCACCATGGTACTGCACCGTTTCAAATCCATGCATCCATTTCTAAAGGTCGTACGGCACGGTTTCGTCATTTTGGACGGATGTTGCACCTTGCACCGTAGATGTTGCACCCTATGGATATCGATTCTTCGGAGGGCCATAACTCATGGCTCGTTTAGAGTTACGGAAGCCATAACCAGTCAAAACGAAGGTATCTGTGAGTTCTATAGCTATGACAGCTTTCAGCCATCACTGGTCAGTTTCATACCTAAAAAATCCTATCCGAACCTCAATCGGGTCATGGAAGTTTTTTACCCTTCGTTTTTTCGTCACGTGGATTTTTTCTGTAAAACGGGATCCCCGTGGCTGGTCAATGATTTACCATCGCTGGAGAGTGGTGCACCATGGTACTGCACCGTTTCAAATCCATGCATCCATTTCTAAAGTTCTTATGGCACGGTTTCGTCATTTTGGACGGATGTTGCACCTTGCACCGCAGATGTTGCACCCTTTGGATATCGATTATTCGAAGGGTCATAACTCTTGGCTCGTTTAGCGTTACGGGAACCATAACCAGTCAAAACGAAGGTAACTGTGAGTTCTACAGCCATGACAGCTTTCAGCCGTCACTGGTTAGTTTCATACCCAAAAAATCCTATCCGAACCTCAATCGGGTCATGGAAATTTTTACCCTTCCTTTTTTCATCACGTGGATTTTTTCTGTAAAACGGGATCCCCGTGGCTGGTCAACGATTTTCCATCGCTGGAGAGTGGTGCACCATGGTACTGCACCGTTTCAAATCCACGCACCCATTTCTAAAGGTCGTACGGCACGGTTTCGTCATTTTGGACGGAGTTGCACCTTGCGCCGTAGATGTTGCACCCTATGGATATCTATTATTCGGAGGGCCATAACTCTTGGCTCGTTTAGAGTTACGGGAGCCATAACCAGTCAAAACGAAGGTATCTGTGAGTTTTACAGCTGTGACAGCTTTCAGCCGTCATTGGTTAGTTTCATACCCAAAAAATCCTATCCGAACCTCAATCGGGTCATGGAAGTTTTTTACCCTTCGTTTTTTCGTCACGTGGATTTTTTCTGTAAAACGGGATCCCCGTGGCTGGTCAATGATTTACCATCGCTGGAAAGTGGTGCACCATGGTACTGCACCGTTTCAAATCCATGCACCCATTTCTAAAGGTCCTACGGCACGGTTTCGTCATTTTGGACGGATGTTGCACCTTGCACCGCAGATGTTGCACCCTTTGGATATCGATTATTCGAAGGTCCATAACTCTTGGCTCGTTTAGCGTTATGGGAGCCATAACCAGTCAAAACGAAGGTATCTGTGAGTTCTACAGCTATGACGGCTTTCAGCCGTCACTGGTTAGTTTCATACCCAAAAAATCCTATCCGAACTCAATCGGGTCATGGAAGTTTTTTACCCTTCGTTTTTTCGTCACGTGGATTTTTTCTGTAAAACGGGATCCCCGTGGCTGGTCAACGATTTTCCATCGCTGGAGAGTGGTGCACCATGGTACGTCACCGTTTCATATCCATGCACCCATTTCTAAAGGTCGTACGACACGGTTTCGTCATTTTGGACGGAGTTGCACCTTGCGCCGTTGATGTTGCAGCCTATGAATATCTATTATTCGGAGGGCCATAACTCTTGGCTCGTTTAGAGTTACGGGAGCCATAACCAGTCAAAACGAAGGTATCTGTGAGTTCTACAGCTATGATGGCTTTCTGCCGTCACTGGTTAGTTTCATACCCAAAAATTCCTATCCGAACCTCAATCGGGTCATGGAATTTTTTACCCTTCGTTTTTTCGTCACGTGGATTTTTTCTGTAAAACGGGATCCCCGTGGCTGGTCTATGATTTACCATCGCTGGAGAGTGGTGCACCATGGTACTGCACCGTTTCAAATCCATGCACCCATTTCTAAAGGTCGTACGGCACGGTTTCGTCATTTTGGACGGATGTTGCACCTTGCACCGTAGATGTTGCACCCTATGGATATCGATTATTCGGAGGGCCATAACTCTTGGCTCGTTTAGAGTTACGAGAGCCATAACCAGTCAAAATGAAGGTATCTGTGAGTTCTACAGCTTTGATAGCTTTCAGCCGTCACTGGTTAGTTTCATACCCAAAAAATCCTATCCGAACCTCAATCGGGTCATGGAAGTTTTTTACCCTTCGTTTTTTCGTCACGTGGATTTTTTCTGTAAAACGGAATCCCCGTGGCTGGTCTATGATTTACCATCGCTGGAGAGTGGTGCACCATGGTACTGCACAGTTTCAAATCCATGCACCCATTTCTAAAGGTCGTACGGCACGGTTTCGTCATTTTGGACGGATGTTGCACCTTGCACCGGAGATGTTGCACCCTATGGATATCGATTATTCGAAGGGCCATAACTCTTGGCTCGTTTAGATTTACGGGAGCCATAACCAGTCAAAACGAAGGTATCTGTGAGTTCTACAGCTTTGACAGCTTTCAACCGTCACTGGTTAGTTTCATACCCAAAAAATCCTATCCGAACCTCAATCGGGTCATGGAAGTTTTTTACCCTTCGTTTTTTCGTCACGTGGATTTTTTCTGTAAAACGGGATCCCCGTGGCTGGTCAATGATTTACCATCGCTGGAGAGTGGTGCACCATGGTACTGCACCGTTTCAAATCCATGCACCCATTTCTAAAGGTCGTACGACACGGTTTCGTCATTTTGGATTGATGTTGCACCTTGCACCGTAGATGTTGCACCCTAAGGATATCGATTATTCGGAGGGCCATAACTCTTGGCTCGTTTAGAGTTACGGGAGCCATAACCAGTCCAAACGAAGGTATCTGTGAGTTCTACAGCCATGACAGCTTTCAGCCATCAATGGTTAGTTTCATACCCAAAAAATCCTATCCAAACCACAATCGGGTCAAGGAAGTTTTTACCCTTCGTTTTTTCGTCACGTGGAATTTTTCTGTAAAACGGGATCCCCGTGGCTGGTCAATGATTTACCATCGCTGGAGAGTGGTGCACCATGGTACTGCAGCGTGTCAAATTCATGCACCCATTTCTAAAGGTCGTACGGCACGGTTTCCTCATTTTGGACGGATGTTGCACCTTGCACCGCAGATGTTGCACCCTTTGGATATCGATTATTCGAAGGGCCATAACTCTTGGCTCGTTTAGAGTTATGGGAGCCATAACCAGTCAAAACGAAGGTATCTGTGAGTTCTACAGCTATGACGGCTTTTAGCCGTCACTGGTTAGTTTCATACCCAAAAAATCCTATCTGAACCTCAATCATGTCATGGAAGTTTTTTACCCTTCGTTTTTTCGTCACGTGGATTTTTTCCGTAAAACGGGATCCCCGTGGCTGGTCAACGATTTTCCATCGCTGGAGAGTGGTGCACCATGGTACTGCACCGTTTCAAATCCATGCACCCATTTCTAAAGGTCGTACGGCACGGTTTCGTCATTTTGGACGGATGTTGCACCTTGCGCCGTAGATGTTGCACCCTATGGATATCTATTATTCGGAGGTCCATAACTCTTGGCTCGTTTAGAGTTACGGGAGCCATAACCAGTCAAAACTAAGGTATCTGTGAGTTCTACAGCTATGACATCTTTCTGCCGTCACCGGTTAGTTTCATACCAAAAAAATCCTATCTGAACCTCAATCGGGTCAAGGAAGTTTTTTACCCTTCGTTTTTTCGTCACGTGGATTTTTTTCTGTAAAACGGGATCCCCATGGCTGGTCTATGATTTACCATCGCTGGAGAGTGGTGCACCATGGTACTGCACCGTTTCAAATCGATGAACCCATTTCTAAAGGTCGTACGACACGGTTTCGTCATTTTGGACGGATGTTGCACCTTGGACCGTAGATGTTGCACCCTATGGATATCGATTATTCGGAGGGCCATAACTCTTGGCTTTTTTAGAGTTACGGGAGCCATAACCAGTCAAAACGAAGGTATCTGTGAGTTCTACAGCTATGGCCGCTTTCAGCCGTTGTTATCCCGCTTTTTGGCAAAGCCGTGATACCAAAAGATTGGTCGAAAACGAAAGACAGTTCGTCTCAGAGATTGGTTATACTTCACTTTGCTATGGATATCGATGAATTTTGTCCGAGTCCGGAACGGGCCAAAATTGATAGGACATGACAAGAAAGGTTGTAGGAGTCATCATTTCAAATTTCAAGTCAATCTGAGTTCGTATGCTCAAGATATGATGGATTCAATTTTAGAGAGGTAGTCATTGTCTGGTTCGAAACCATCACCTTCGAACCCATCCAATAACCCTACCTCGAAACCATCCAGTTCGAACCCATCCACTGTCTCTGCTTCGAACCCATCTAGTTCGAACCCATCTGGTTCGAAACCATCCCAAAGCCTTCCTTCGTACCCGCCGGTCCTTCGAATCTATGGTGTCACCCAGCTTCGCATTCATCCAACTAAAGCCCCTTCGTATCCTTACTTCGAATCCATGCAAGCCCTTACTTCGAATCCATCCTCACCAGTATGTTCGAGTCCATAGAAAACCCTCTAGCTTTGAGTCCATGTCACTTCGAAACGACCCTGTTCGAATCGATCGAGTTCGAACCCATAGGGACTCCTTGATTCGAATCGGTCACGTTCGAAGCCAGGGATACTCCTTTGTTCGAATCCACCGAGTCAGCTGGTTTGAATGACGTGTTCGCCGTAGTTCACGGAGTCGAAGCGGTCCATTCGGAGATAAATTAGGATCGATTCGAGAGATACGCGCCACGTCACTACAAACCCACATGCACTCATGGATTCGAAATCAAGGGTTCGAAACTATCGGTTCGAACCACACAGCCAACCGAGAATGCTCATTTCAAACCGATCATATCTCCTAAACCACACATCCAAATGCAACCAAATTTTCACAGTAGCTTCCATACGAGGTAAAGATTGTTCCTGCCAAGTTTCAGCTCGATTGGACCATTCCTTGATGGGTTCGAAATCACTTCGAATCGATGTCAGATCGAGACGAAACTTGGTGGGGTCGGTCGCGTGGGCCCACTCACGTGCCAGAAGAAGTCTCCCGAAGTTTGAGCGAGATCTGGGCCTCCAACGCCTATAAATAGCACCCTGAAGCATTCAGAAAAGGGGGATCTTCCGAGAACTTCTGCCATTGAACGCCAAGACTCTGCCGGATTCAAATCTATCTATCAGAGTCACTGTTGTATTCAGATTTCAAAGCTATTATCAACTGTAATCCATTGTAATCGATTTAATCAAGCAAAGAAATAAAGGGAAAACCTTCAAAGTGGACGTAGGCACGAACGCCAAACCACTATAAATACTGTGTTTGTGATTGTTGTTTGTGAATTACTGTGATTTGTTACTTAGAGCTGAATTCTATATTGATTGTTGCTGAGTTCTGTGTTGAATATTATCGAGTTGAGTACGTAAACGGGTGCTTTCGTGATATTGGGTGTTTGTGACCAATTTTGGCGCAAACATTTTGGTGCTTTCACTGAGAACTGATTCAGGAAGAAGTTGAATTTGAAAATCCAGGAGTTCAGATCTAAGAATTATGACGAGACTATCGAGTAGAAGGCCAAGGCCAGAGAGAAGTGAACAACAAGGAAGTCAGGAGGCTTCCTCGGGAGCGAATCAACCATCGATCTACATCACTAGGGACGAGATGGAGACGATGATGAAGAAGCAAGAGGAGTTGATCCAGAGTTTATTTCAGCAGATAGGACAGCTTGGAGCACAGAATAGAGAGGCCAATGGAGTCCAGAACGGAGCAGGACCATCCGGCATAGCACCAGAGCTAGGGGGCACGTATATGGAGAATGTTGACCCAATATTGGAAAGAGAGAGAGAAGGATCTGCGCAACCTAGGAGTAGTAGAGGAGTGAACGCTCAGTCAAGGGGGCAGATTCCAGAGTTCCCCCACGAACTCGGGGGGCAGGCTGGAAGTAACGAACGAAGGTCACATCTTGGAGACACCGACAAGTTGGCAGAGATGGTTAGGCGAGCAATGAGAGGCGGTTTGGTGAACAAAGACCTAGAGGACGTTAGTAGGAGTCCTTTTACTCCGGCAATCAGAGGAGCTAGAAACCCACCGGATTTCAAATTACCATCGTTGGATATGTATGACGGGAGAACGGACCCCACGGTCCATCTGACAAAATATATGAGACATATGGAGGTGCTGGGGGCATCAGAGGAGGTTATGGCCCGGTGCTTCCCATTGTATTTGACGGATATTGCGGCGTTATGGTTCAGGCAACTAGATAGTGGATCCATCGGAACATGGAACGATTTAACTGAGAGATTTATGAGGCAGTTCAGGGTTCACATTACAAGACCCAAGAATGTGATGACGTTGGCAACTTTAAAATAGAAGGCTGGAGAAACGTTGAGAAGTTTCCTGACAAGGTTCAATGCGGTTGCGGCTTCAGTGGATCGACCGGATCCGTCCATGGTTATGGTGGCGGCTGTGTCCGCAATAGCAGATGGAACGGAGTTCAAAAATTCATTAACTAAGGACCCACCCGTAGATCTGGGAGAATTCTATCATGAGGCAGAAAAGTTTTTACGATTAGAGGATGCGAATGCAGAAAGAGAAGAGGGAGATGGGATAGAAGTTTATGCACTCAAAGACGAAAAGCCCCCTAGAAGGGACCCGGACAAGGATAAAGGTAAAAGAAGGATTGAGAATGACGGAGACAGATCAAAGCGGCAACGGAGGGAGCCGCGATTCACCACCTACACTGAGCTGAACGAGAGCCTGGAACGAATTTATCAGGATACCAAAGAACAAATTCCGTATCGTAGGCCAATGCAAAGGGATCCAACCTCTGACGAAAGGAAATCAGATAAGTTCTGTGTATTCCATGAATTAAATGGTCATAACACTAATGATTGTAGGCACCTGAAGGACGAGGTGGAAGGGCATATCAGGAACGGTATGCTCCTTCAATATGTAAGGAGGCGAGCTCCTGCGGCGGAACCAGAGCAACCACCGTCCACATCAGCTAGAGGCGACCCTGGCATCGATAACACCAAGCCCTCCCGGGCACACAATTCGCCTCGAACGGCACCCAACCTCGAACGGTCACAATTCGCCACGAACGGCACCCAACTTCGAATAGTCACAACTCACCTCACCTCAAATGGCTTGATCGCGAACGGTCGTCACTTGAGGTCCGACAACCGACCGCGAACGGTCACCAATTCGCCTCGAACGGCACACGATCGCGAACGATCACTCTCTGCCTTGAACGGCACCGACCGCGAACGGTCATGGTTCACTAATTATGAAATCCGACCTCGAACGGTCATCATTCGCCCCAAACGGCACTTGGTCGCGAACGATCATCATTTGCCACGAACAGCAGTCGACCGCGAACGGTCCCATCTCATCACTTGGTCGCGAACGATCATCATTTGCCACGAACGGCAGTCGACCACGAACGGTCCCATCTCATCATTTGCCGTGAACGGCAATCAACCGCGAACGGTCCCATTTCATCATTTGCCGCGAACGGCATCGACCACGAACGGTCCTATTCCATCTTATGCCACGAACGGCGCGGACCGCGAACGGTCCCGATTCACCTCAAATAGCATACGATCCCGAACGATCGACGCATGGATTTATACGCTCGACCGCGCACGGTCGCACTTCACCTCGAATGACTCGATCACGAACGATCGTCATTTGAATTGAGCACTTGACCACGAACGACCGCGCTTCATCCCAAATAGCTCGATCCCGAACGATCGTCATTTGAGGCCATATGAAACTATCAAGTTCTTCGCAGGTTGATGATCGGATACGAACATCCAACTCAAGGCATTACAAAACACACCTTCCTACCGCAAGGCATGTTTTGGGGGGCAAGATGTTATCCCGCTTTTTGGCAAAGCCGTGATACCAAAAGATTGGTCGAAAACGAAAGACAGTTCGTCTCAGAGATTGGTTATACTTCACTTTGCTATGGATATCGATGAATTTTGTCCGAGTCCGGAACGGGCCAAAATTGATAGGTCATGACAAGAAAGGTTGTAGGAGTCATCATTTCAAATTTCAAGTCAATCCGAGTTCGTATGCTGAAGATATGATGGATTCAATTTGAGAGAGGTAGTCATTGTCTGGTTCGAAACCATCACCTTCGAACCCATCCAATACCCCTACCTCGAAACCATCCAGTTCGAACCCATCCACTGTCTCTGCTTCGAACCCATCTAGTTCGAACCCATCTGGTTCGAAACCATCCCGAACCCTTCCTTCGTACCCGCCGGTCCTTCGAATCCATGGCGTCACCCAGCTTCGCATCCATCCAACTAAAGCCCCTTCGTATCCTTACTTCGAATCCATGCAAGCCCTTACTTCGAATCCATCCTCACCAATATGTTCGAGTCCATAGAAAACCCTCTAGCTTTGAGTCCATGTCACTTCGAAACGACCATGTTCGAATCGATCGAGTTCGAACCCATAGGGACTCCTTGATTCGAATCGGTCACGTTCGAAACCAGGGATACTCCTTTGTTCGAATCCACCGAGTCAGCTGGTTTGAATGACGTGTTCGCCGTAGTTCACGGAGTCGAAGCGGTCCATTCGGAGATAAATTAGGATCGATTCAAGAGATACGCGCCACGTCACTACAAACCCACGTGCACTCATGGATTCGAAATCAAGGGTTCGAAACTATCGGTTCGAACCACACAGCCAACCGAGACTCATTTCGAACCGATCATATCTCCTAAACCACACATCCAAATGCAACCAAATTTTCACAGTAGCTTCCATACAAGGTAAAGATTGTTCCTGCCAAGTTTCATCTCGATTGGACCATTCCTTGATGGGTTCGAAATCACTTCGAATCGATGTCAGATCGAGACGAAACTTGGTGAGGTCGGTCGCGTGGGCCCACTCACGTGATCTGGGCCTCCAACGCCTATAAATAGCACCCTGAAGCATTCAGAAAAGGGGGATCTTCCGAGAACTTCTGCCATTGAATGCCAAGACTCTGCCGGATTCAAATCTATCTATCAGAATCACTGTTGTATTCAGATTTCAAAGCTATTATCAACTGTAATTCGTTGTAATCGATTTAATCAAGCAAAGCAATAAAGAGAAAACCTTCAAAGTGGACGTAGGCACGAACGCCGAACCACTATAAATCCTGTGTTTGTGATTGTTGTTTGTGAATTACTGTGATTTGTTACTTAGAGCTGAATTCTATATTGATTGTTGCTGAGTTCTGTGTTGAATATTATCGAGTTGAGTACGTAAACGGGTGCTTTCGTGATACTGGGTGTTTGTGACCAATTTTGGCGCAAACAGCCGTCACTGGTTAGTTTCATACCCAAAAAATCCTATCCGAACCTCAATCGGGTCATGGAAGTTTTTTACCCTTCGTTTTTTCGTCATGTGGATTTTTTCTGTAAACGGGATCCCCGTGGCTGGTCAATGATTTACCATCGCTGGAGAGTGGTGCACCATGGTACTGCACCGTTTCAAATCCATGCACCCATTTCTAAAGGTCGTACGGCACGGTTTCGTCATTTTGGACGGATGTTGCACCTTGCACCGTAGATGTTGCACCCTAAGGATATCGATTGTTCGGAGGGCCATAACTCTTGGCTCGTTTAGAGTTACGGGAGCCATAACCAGTCAAAACGAAGGTATCTGTGAGTTCTACGGCTATGACGGCTTTCAGTCATCACTGATTAGTTTCATACCCAAAAAATCCTATCCGAACCTCAATCGGGTCAAGGAAGTTTTTACCCTTCGTTTTTTCGTCACGTGGAATTTTTCTGTAAAACGGGATCCCCTTGGCTGGTCAATGATTTACCATCGCTGGAGAGTGGTGCACCATGGTACTGCACCGTTTCAAATCCATGCACCCATTTCTAAAGGTCGTACGGCACGGTTTCGTCATTTTGGACGGATGTTGCACCTTGCACCGTAGATGTTGCACCCTGTGGAAATCGATTCTTCGGAGGGCCATAACTCTTGGCTCGTTTAGAGTTACGGGAGCCATAACCAGTCAAAACGAAGGTATCTGTGAGTTCTACGGCTATGACGGCTTTCAGCCGTCACTGGTTAGTTTCATACCCAAAAAATCCTATCCGAACCTCAATCGGGTCATGGAAGTTTTTTACCCTTTGCTTTTTCGTCACGTGGATTTTTTCGGTAAAACGGGATCCCCGTGGCTGGCCAATGATTTACCATCGCTGGAGAGTGGTGCACCATGGTAATGCACCTTTTCAAATCCATGCACCCATTTCTAAAGGTCGTACGGCACGGTTTCATCATTTTGGATGGATGTTGCACCTTGCACCGTAGATGTTGCACCCTATGGATATCGATTCTTCGGAGGGCCATAACTCATGGCTCGTTTAGAGTTACAGGAGCCATAACCAGTCAAAACGAAGGTATCTGTGAGTTCTACAGCTATGACGGCTTTCAGCCGTCACTGGTTAGTTTCAAACCCAAAAAATCCTATCCGAACCTCAATCGGATCATGGAAGTTTTTTACCCTTCGTTTTTTCGTCACGTGGATTTTTTCTGTAAAACGGGATCCCCGTGGCTGGTCAATGATTTACCATCGCTGGAGAATGGTGCACCATGGTACTGCACCGTTTCAAATCCGTGCACCCATTTCTAAAGGTCGGACGGCACGGTTTCGTCATTTCGGACGGATGTTGCACCTTGCACCGTAGATGTTGCACCCTATGGATATCGATTCTTCGGAGGGCCATTACTCTTGGCTCGTTTAGAGTTACGGGAGCCATAACCAGTCAAAACGAAGGTATCTGTGAGTTCTACAGCTATGACGGCTTTCATCCATCACTGGTTAGTTTCATACCCAAAAAATCCTATCCGAACCTCAATCGGGTCAAGGAAGTTTTTACCCTTCGTTTTTTCGTCACGTGGAATTTTTCTGTAAAACGGGATCCCCGTGGCTGGTCAATGATTTACCATCGCTGGAGAGTGGTGCACCATGGTACTGCACCGTTTCAAATCCATGCACCCATTTCTAAAGGACGTACGGCACGGTTTCGTCATTTTGGACGGATGTTGCACCTTGCACCGTAGATGTTGCACCCTATGGATATCGATTCTTCGGAGGGCTATAACTCTTGGCTCGTTTAGAGTTACGGGAGCCATAACCAGTCAAAACGAAGGTATCTGTGAGTTCTACAGCTATGACCGCTTTCAGCCGTCACTGGTTAGTTTCATACCCAAAAAATCCTATCCGAACCTCAATCGGGTCATGGAAGTTTTTTACCCTTCGTTTTTTCGTCACGAGGATTTTTTCTGTAAAACGAGATCCCCGTGGCAGGTCAATGATTTACCATCGCTGGAGAGTGGTGCACCATGGTACTGCACCGTTTCAAATCCATGCACCCATTTCTAAAGGTCGTACGGCACGGTTTCGTCATTTTGGACGGATGTTGCACCTTGCACCGTAGATGTTGCACCCTATGGATATCGATTATTCGGAGGGCTATAACTCTTGGCTCGTTTAGAGTTACGGGAGCCATAACCAGTCAAAACGAAGGTATCTGTGAGTTCTACAGCTATGACCGCTTTCAGCCGTCACTGGTTAGTTTCATACCCAAAAAATCCTATCCGAACCTCAATCGGGTCATGGAAGTTTTTTACCCTTCGTTTTTTCGTCACGTGGATTTTTTCTGTAAAACGGGATCCCCATGGCTGGTCAATGATTTACCATCGCTGGAGAGTGGTGCACCATGGTACTGCACCGTTTCAAATCCATGCACCCTTTTCTAAAGGTCGTACGACACGGTTTCGTCATTTTGGACGGATGTTGCACCTTGCACCGTAGATGTTGCACCCTAAGGATATCGATTATTCGGAGGGCCATAACTCTTGGCTCGTTCAGAGTTACGGGAGCCATAACTAGTCAAAACGAAGGTATCTATGAGTTCTACAGCTATGACAGCTTTCAGCCATCACTGGTTAGTTTTATACCCAAAAAATCCTATCCGAACCTCAAGCCGGTCAAGGAAGTTTTTACCCTTCGTTTTTTCGTCACGTGGAATTTTTCTGTAAAACGGGATCCCCGTGGCTGGTCAATGATTTACCACCACTGGAGAGTGGTGCACCATGGTACTGCACCGTTTCAAATCCATGCACCCATTTCTAAAGGTCGTACGGCACGGTTTCGTCATTTTGGACGGATGTTGCACCTTGCACCGTAGATGTTGCACCCTATGGATATCGATTCTTCGGAGGGCTATAACTCTTGGCTCGTTTAGAGTTACGGGAGCCATAACCAGTCAAAACGAAGGTATCTGTGAGTTCTACAGCTATGACCGCTTTCAGCCGTCACTGGTTAGTTTCATACCCAAAAAATCCTATCCGAACCTCAATCAGGTCATGGAAGTTTTTTACCCTTCGTTTTTTCGTCACGAGGATTTTTTCTGTAAAACGAGATCCCCGTGGCTGGTCAATGATTTACCATCGCTGGAGAATGGTGCACCATGGTACTGCACCGTTTCAAATCCATGCATCCATTTCTAAAGGTCGTACGGCACGGTTTCGTCATTTTGGACGGATGTTGCACCTTGCACCGCAGATGTTGCACCTTGTGGAAATCGATTCTTCGGAGGGCCATAATTCTTGGCTCGTTTAGAGTAACGGGAGCCATAACCAGTCAAAACAAAGGTATCTGTGAGTTCTATAGCTATGACGGCTTTCAGCCGTCAATGGTTAGTTTCATACCCAAAAATCCTATCCGAACCTCAATCGGGTCATGGAAGTTTTTTACCCTTCGTTTTTTCGTCACGTGGATTTTTTCTGTAAAACGGGATCCCCGTGGCTGGTCAATGATTTACCATCGCCGGAGAGTGGTGCACCATGGTACTGCACCGTTTCAAATCCATGCACCCATTTCTAAAGGTCGTACGGCACGGTTTCGTCATTTTGGACGGATGTTGCACCTTGTGCCGTAGATGTTGCACCCAAAGGATATCGATTCTTCGGAGGGCCTTAACTCTTGGCTCGTTTAGAGTTACGGGGGCCATAACCAGTCAAAACGAAGGTATCTGTGAGTTCTACAGCTACGACAGCTTTCACCCATCACTGGTTAGTTTCATACCCAAAAAATCCTATCCGAACCTCAATCGGGTCATGGAAGTTTTTTACCCTTCGTTTTTTCGTCACGTGGAATTTTTCTGTAAAACGGGATCCCCGTGGCTGGTCAATGATTTACCATCGCTGGAGAGTGGTGCACCATGGTATTGCACCATTTCAAATCCATGCACCCATTTCTAACGGTCGTACGGCACGGTTTCGTCATTTTGGACGGATGTTGCACCTTGCACCGCAGATGTTGCACCCTGTGGAAATCGATTCTTCGGAAGGCCATAACTCTTGGCTCGTTTAGAGTTACGGGAGCCACAACCAGTCGAAACAAAGGTATTTGTGAGTTCTACTGCTATGAATGCTTTCAGCCGTCACTGAATAGATTCATACCCAAAAAATCCTATCCGAACCTCAATCGGGTCAGGGAAGTTTTTTACCCTTCGTTTGTTCGTCACGTGGATTTTTTCTGTAAAAACGGGATCCCCGTGGCTGGTCAATGATTTACCATCGCTGGAGAGTGGTGCACCATGGTACTGCACCGTTTCAAATCCATGCACCCATTTCTAAAGGTCGTACGGCACGGTTTTGTCATTTTGGACGGATGTTGCACCTTGCACCGCAGATGTTGCACCTTGCACCGCAGATGTTGCACCTTGTGGAAATCTATTCTTCGGAGGGCCATAACTCTTGGCTCGTTTAGATTTACGGGAGCCATAACCAGTCAAAACGAAGGTATCTGTGAGTTCTACAGCTATGACAGCTTTCAGCCGTCACTGGTTAGTTTCATACCCAAAAAATCCTATCCGAACCTCAATCGGGTCATGGAAGTTTTTTACCCTTCGTTTTTTCGTCACGTGGATTTTTATGTAAAACGGGATCCCCGTGGCTGGTCAATGATTTACCATCGCTAGAAAGTGGTGCACCATGGTACTGCACTGTTTCAAATCCATGCACCCATTTCTAAAGGTCGTACGGCACGGTTTCGTCATTTTGGACGGATGTTGCACCTTGCACCGCAGATGTTGCACCCTGTGGAAATCGATTTTTCGGAGGGCCATAACTCTTGGCTCGTTTAGAGTTACGGGAGCCATAACCAGTCAAAACGAAGGTATATGTGAGTTCTACAGCTATGACGGCTTTCAGCCGTCACTGGTTAGTCTCATACCCAAAAAATCGTATCCGAACCGCTATCGGGTCATGGAAGTTTTTTACCCTTCGTTTTTTCGTCACGTGGATTTTTTCTGTAAAACGGGATCCCCGTGGCTGGTCAATTATTTACCATCGCTGGAGAGTGGTGCACCATGGTACTGCGCCGTTTCAAATCCATGCACCCATTTCTAAAGGTCGTACGGCACGGTTTTGTCATTTTGGACGGATGTTGCACCTTGCACCGCAGAAGTTGCACCCTGTGGAAATCGATTCTTCGGAGGGCCATAACTCTTGGCTCGTTTAGAGTTACGGAGCCATAACCAGTCAAAACGAAGGTATCTGTGAGTTCTACAGCTATGACGGCTTTCAGCCGTCACTGGTTAGTTTCATACCCAAAAAATCCTATCCGAACCTCAATCGGGTCATGGAAGTTTTTTACCCTTCGTTTTTTCGTCACGTGGATTTTTTCGGTAAAAAGGGATCCCCGTGGCTGGTCAATGATTTACCATCGCTGGAGAGTGGTGCACCATGGCACTACACCGTTTCAAATCCATTCACCCATTTCTAAAGGTCTTACGGCACGGTTTCGTCATTTTGGACGGATGTTGCACCTTGCACCGTAGATGTTGCACCCTATGGAAATCGATTCTTCGGAGGGCCATAATTCATGGCTCGTTTAGAGTTACGGGAGCCATAAACAGTCAAAACGAAGGTATCTGTGAGTTCTATAGCTATGACGGCTTTCAGCCGTCACTGGTTAGTTTCATACCCAAAAAATCCTATCCGAACCTCAATCGGGTCATGGAAGTTTTTTACCCTTCGTTTTTTCGTCACGTGGATTTTTTCTGTAAAAACGGGATCCCCGTGGCTGGTCAATGATTTACCATCGCTGGAGAGTGGTGCACCATGGTACTGCACCGTTTCAAATCCATGCACCCATTTCTAAAGGTCGTACGTCACGGTATCGTCATTTTGGACGGATGTTGCACCTTGCACCGCAGATGTTGCACCTTGCACCGCAGATGTTGCACCTTGTGGAAATCTATTCTTCGGAGGGCCATAACTCTTGGCTCGTTTTAGAGTTACGGGAGCCATAACCAGTCAAAACGAAGGTATCTGTGAGTTCTACAGCTATGACGGCTTTCAGCCGTCACTGGTTAGTTTTATACCCAAAAAATCCTATCCGAACCTCAATCGGGTCATGGAAGTTTTTTACCCATCGTTTTTTCGTCACGTGGATTTTTTCTGTAAAACGGGATCCCCATGGCTGGTCAATGATTTACCATCGCTAGAAAGTGGTGCACCATGGTACTGCACTGTTTCAAATCCATGCACCCATTTCTGAAGGTCGTACGGCACGGTTTCGTCATTTTGGACGGATGTTGCACCTTGCGCCGCAGATGTTGCACCCTGTGGAAATCGATTTTTCGGAGGGCCATAACTCTTGGCTCGTTTAGACTTACGGGAGCCATAACCAGTCAAAATGAAGGTATCTGTGAGTTCTACAGCTATGACGGCTTTCAGCCGTCACTGGTTAGTCTCATACCCAAAAAATCGTATCCGAACCTCAATCGGGTCATGGAAGTTTTTTACCCTTCGTTTTTTCGTCACGTGGATTTTTTCTGTAAAACGGGATCCCCGTGGCTGGTCAATTATTTACCATCGCTGGAAAGTGGTGCACCATGGTACCGCACCGTTTCAAATCCATGCACCCATTTCTAAAGGTCGTATGGCATGGTTTCGTCATTTTGGACGGATGTTGCACCTTGCACCGCAGATGTTGCCCCTTGTGGAAATCGATTCTTCGGAGGGCCATAACTCTTGGCTCGTTTAGAGTTACGGAGCCAAAACCAGTCAAAACGAAGGTATCTATGAGTTCTACAGCTATGACGGCTTTCAGCCGTCACTGGTTAGTTTCATACCCAAAAAATCCTATCCGAACCTCAATCGGGTCATGGAAGTTTTTTACCCTTCGTTTTTTCGTCACGTGGATTTTTTCGGTAAAAACGGGATCCCCGTGGCTGGTCAATGATTTACCATCGCTGGAGAGTGGTGCACCATGGTATTGCACCGTTTCAAATCCATGCACCCATTTCTAAAGGTCGTACGGCAAGGTTTCGTCATTTTGGACGGATGTTGCACCTTGCACCGAAGATGTTGCACCCTATGGATATCGATTATTCGGAGGGCCATAACTCTTGGCTCGTTTAGAGTTACGGGAGCCATAACCAGTCAAAACGAAGATATCTGTGAGTTCTACAGCTATGACGGCTTTCAGCCGTCACTGGTTTGTTTCATACCCAAAAAATCCTATCCGAACCTCAATCGGGTCATGGAAGTTTTTTACCCTTCGTTTTTTCGTCACGTGGATTTTTTCTGTAAAACGGGATCCCCGTGGCTGGTCAATGATTTACCATCGCTGGAGAGTGGTGCACCATGGTACTGCACCGTTTCAAATCCATGCACCCATTTCTAAAGGTCGTACGGCACGGTTTCGTCATTTAGGACGGATGTTGCACTGTGCACCGTAGATGTTGCACCCTATGGATATCGATTATTCGGAGGGCCATAACTCTTGGCTCGTTTAGAGTTACGGGAGCCATAACCAGTCAAAACGAAGGTATCTGTGAGTTCTACAGCTATGACGGCTTTCCGCCATCACTGGTTAGTTTCATGCCCAAAAAATCCTATCCGAACCTCAATCGGGTCATGGAAGTTTTTTACGCTTCGTTTTTTCGTCACGTGGATTTTTTCTGTAAAACGGGATCCCCGTGGCTGGTCAATGATTTACCATCGCTAGAGAGTGGTGCACCATGGTACTGCACCGTTTCAAATCCATGTACCCATTTCTAAAGGTCGTACGGCACGGTTTCGTCATTTTGGACGGATGTTGCACCTTGCACCGCAGATGTTGCACCCTGTGGAAATCGATTCTTCGAAGGGCCATAACTCTTGGCTCGTTTAGAGTTACGGAGCCATAAACAGTCAAAACGAAGGTATCTGTGAGTTCTACAGCTATGACGGCTTTTAGCCGTCACTGGTTAGTTTCATACCCAAAAAATCCTATCCGAACCTCAATCGGGTCATGGAAGTTTTTTACCCTTCGTTTTTTCGTCATGTGGATTTTTTCTGTAAAAACGGGATCCCCGTGGCTGGTCAATGATTTACCATCGCTGGAGAGTGGTGCACCATGGTACTGCACCGTTTCAAATCCATGCACCCATTTCTAAAGGTCGTACGGCACGGTTTCGTCATTTTGGACGGATGTTGCACCTTGCACCGCAGATGTTGCACCTTGTGGAAATCAATTCTTCGGAGGGCCATAACTCTTGGCTCGTTTAGAGTTACGGGAACCATAACCAGTCAAAACGAAGGTATCTGTGAGTTCTACAGCTATGATGGCTTTCAGCCGTCACTGGTTAATTTCATACCAAAAAAATCCTATCCGAACCTCAATCGGGTCATGGAAGTTTTTTACCCGTCGTTTTTTCGTCACGTGGATTTTTTTCTGTAAAACGGGATCCCCGTGGCTGGTCAATGATTTACCATCGCTAGAAAGTGGTGCACCATGGTACTGCATTGTTTCAAATCCATGCACCTAAAGGTCGTACGGCATGGTTTCGTCATTTTGGACGGATGTTGCACCTTGCACCGCAGATGTTGCACCCTGTGGAAATCGATTCTTCGGAGGGCCATAACTCTTGGCTCGTTTAGAGTTACGGGAGCCATAACCAGTCAAAACGAAGGTATCTGTGAGTTCTACAGCTATGACGGCTTTCAACCGTCACTTGTTAGTTTCATACCCAAAAAATCGTATCCGAACCTCAATCGGGTCATGGAAGTTTTTTACCCTTCGTTTTTTCGTCACGTGGAATTTTTCTGTAAAACGGGATCCCCGTGGCTGGTCAATGATTTACCATCGCTGGAGAGTGGTGCACCATGGTACTGCACCGTTTCAAATCCATGCACCCATTTCTAAAGGTCGTACGGCACGGTTTCGTCATTTTGGACGGATGTTGCACCTTGCACCGAAGATGTTGCACCCTTTGGATATCGATTATTCTGAGGGCCATAACTCTTGGCTCGTTTAGAGTTACGGGAGCCATAACCAGTCAAAACGAAGGTATCTGTGAGTTCTACAGCTATGACGGCTTTCAGCCGTCACTGGTTTGTTTCATACCCAAAAAATCCTATCCGAACCTCAATCGGGTCATGGAAGTTTTTTACCCTTCGTTTTTTCATCACGTGGATTTTTTCTGTAAAACGGGATCCCCGTGGCTGGTCAATGATTTACCATCGCTGGAGAGTGGTGCACCATGGTACTGCACCGTTTCAAATCCATGCACCCATTTCTAAAGGTCGTACGGCACGGTTTCGTCATTTAGGACGGATGTTGCACCGTGCACCGTAGATGTTGCACCCTATGGATATCAATTATTCGGAGGGCCATAACTCTTGGCTCGTTTAGAGTTACGGGAGCCATATCCAGTCAAAACGAAGGTATCTGTGAGTTCTACAGAGATGACGGCTTTCAGCCGTCACTGGTTAGTTTCATTCCCAAAAAATCCTATCCGAACCTCAATCGGGTCATGGAAGTTTTTTACCCTTCGTTTTTTCGTCACGTGGATTTTTTATGTAAAACGGGATCCCCGTGGCTGGTCAATGATTTACCATCGCTGGAGAGTGGTGCACCATGGTACTGCACCGTTTCAAATCCATGCACCCATTTCTAAAGGTCGTACGGCACGGTTTCGTCATTTTGGACGGATGTTGCACCTTGCACCGCAGATGTTGCACCCTGTGGAAATCGATTCTTCGGAGGGCCATAACTCTTGGCTCGTTTAGAGTTACGGAGCCATAACCAGTCAAAACGAAGGTATCTGTGAGTTCTACAGCTATGACGGCTTTCAGCCGTCACTGGTTAGTTTCATACCCAAAAAATCCTATCCGAACCTCAATCGGGTCATGGAAGTGTTTTAACCTTCGTTTTTTCGTCACGTGGATTTTTTCTGTAAAAACGGGATCCCCGTGGTTGGTCAATGATTTACCATCGATGGAGAGTGGTGCACCATGGTACTGCACCGTTTCAAATCCATACACCCATTTCTAAAGGTCGTACGGCACGGTTTCCTCATTTTGGACGGATGTTGCACCTTGCACCGCAGATGTTGCACCTTGCACCGCAGATGTTGCACCTTGTGGAAATCGATTCTTCGGAGGGCCATAACTCTAGGCTCGTTTAGAGTTACGGGAGCCACAACCAGTCAAAACGAAGGTATCTGTGAGTTCCACAGCTGTGACCGTTTTCAGCCGTCACTGGTTAGTTTCATACCCAAAAAATCCTATCCGAACCTCAATCGGGTCATGGAAGTTTTTTACCCTTCGTTTTTTCGTCACGCGGATTTTTTCTGTAAAACGGGATCCCCGTGGCTGGTCAATGATTTACCATCGCTGGAGAGTGGTGCACCACGGTACTGCACCGTTTCAAATCCATGCACCCATTTCTAAAGGTCGTACGGCACGGTTTCGTCATTTAGGACGGATGTTGCACCGTGCACCGTAGATGTTGCACCCAATGCATATCGATTCTTCGTAGGGCCATAACTCTTGGCTCGTTTAGAGTTACGGGAGCCATAACCAGTCAAAACGAAGGTATCTGTGAGTTCTACAGCTATGACGGCTTTCAGCCGTCACTGGTTAGTTTCATACCCAAAAAATCCTATCCGAACCCCAATCGGGTCATGGAAGTTTTTTACCCTTCGTTTTTTCGTCACGTGGATTTTTTCTGTAAAACGGGATCCCCGTGGCTGGTCAATGATTTACCATCGCTGGAGAGTGGTGCACCATGGTACTGCACCGTTTCAAATCCATGCACCCATTTCTAAAGGTCGTACGGCACGGTTTCGTCATTTTGGACGGATGTTGCACCTTGCACCGCAGATGTTGCACCCTGTGGAAATCGATTCTTCGGAGGGCCATAACTCATGGCTCGTTTAGAGTTACGGAGTCATAACCAGTCAAAACGAAAGTATCTGTGAGTTCTACAGCTATGACGGCTTTCAGCCGTCACTGGTTGGTTTCATACCCAAAAAATCCTATCCGAACCTCAATCGGGTCATGGAAGTTTTTTACCCTTCGTTTTTTCGTCACGTGGATTTTTTCTGTAAAAACGGGATCCCCGTGGCTGGTCAATGATTTACCATCGCTGGAGAGTGGTGCACCATGGTACTGCACCGTTTCAAATCCATGCACCCATTTCTAAAGGTCGTACGGCACGGTTTCGTCATTTTGGACGGATGTTGCACCTTGCACCGCAGATGTTGCACCTTGCACCGCAGATGTTGCACCTTGTGGAAATCGATTCTTCGAAGGGCCATAACTCTTGGCTCGTTTAGAGTTACGGGAGCCGTAACCAGTCAAAACGAAGGTATCTGTGAGTTCTACAGCTATGACGGCTTTCAGCCGTCACTGGTTAGTTTCATACCCAAAAAATCCGAAGCTCAATCGGGTCATGGAAGTTTTTTACCCTTCGTTTTTTCGTCACGTGGATTTTTTCTGTAAAACGGGATCCACGTGGCTGGTCAATGATTTACCATCGCTGGAGAGTGGTGCACCATGGTACTGCACCGTTTCAAATCCACGCACCCATTTCTAAAGGTCGTACGGCACGGTTTCGTCATTTTGGACGGATATTGCACCTTGCACCGCAGATGTTGCACCCTATGGAAATCGATTCTTCGGAAGGCCATAACTCTTGGCTCGTTAAGAGTTATGGGAGCCATAACCAGTCAAAACGAAGGTATCTGTGAGTTCTACATCTATAACGGCTTTCAGCCGTCACTGGTTAGTTTCATACCCAAAAAATCCTATCCGAACCTCAATCGGGTCATGGAAGTTTTTTACCCTTCGTTTTTTCGTCACGTGGATTTTTTCTGTAAAAACGGGATCCCCGTGGCTGGTCAATGATTTACCATCGCTGGAGGGTGGTGCACCATGGTACTGCACCATTTCAAATCCATGCACCCATTTCTAAAGGTCGTACGGCACGGTTTCGTCATTTTGGACGGATGTTGCACCTTGCACCGCAGATGTTGCACCTTGCACCGCAGATGTTGCACCTTGCACCGCAGATGTTGCACCTTGTGGAAATCGATTCTTCGAAGGGCCATAACACTTGGCTCGTTTAGAGTTACGGGAGCCGTAACCAGTCAAAACGAAGGTATCTGTGAGTTCTACAGCTATGACGTCTTTCAGCCGTCACTGGTTAGTTTCATACCCAAAAAATCCGAAGCTCAATCGGGTCATGGAAGTTTTTTACCCTTCGTTTTTTCGTCACGTGGATTTTTTCTGTAAAACGGGATCCCCGTGGCTGGTCAATGATTTACCATCACTGGAGAGTGGTGCACCATGGTACTGCACCGTTTCAAATCCATGCACCCATTTCTAAAGGTCGTACGGCACGGTTTCGTCATTTTGGAAGGATGTTGCACCTTGCACCGCAGATGTTGCACCCTGTGGAAATCGATTCTTCGGAGGGCCATAACTCTCGGCTCGTTTAGAGTTATGGAGCCATAACCAGTCAAAACGAAGGTATCTGTGAGTTCTACAGCTATGACGGCTTTCAGCCGTCACTGGTTAGTTTCATACCCAAAAAATCCTATCCGAACCTCAATCGGGTCATGGAAGTTTTTTACCCTTCGTTTTTTCGTCACGTGGATTTTTTCTGTAAAAACGGGATCCCCGTGGCTGGTCAATGATTTACCATCGCTGGAGGGTGGTGCACCATGGTACTGCACCATTTCAAATCCATGCACCCATTTCTAAAGGTCGTACGGCACGGTTTCGTCATTTTGGACGGATGTTGCACCTTGCACCGCAGATGTTGCACCTTGCACCGTAGATGTTGCACCTTGTGGAAATCGATTCTTCGGAGGGCCATAACTCTTGGCTCGTTCAGAGTTACGGGAGCCATAACCAGTCAAAACGAAGGTATCTGTAAGTTCTATAGCTATGACGGCTTTCAGCCGTCACTAGTTAGTTTCATACCCAAAAAATCCTATCCGAAGCTCAATCGGGTCATGGAAGTTTTTTACCCTTCGTTTTTTCGTCACGTGGATTTTTTATATAACACGGGATCCCCGTGGCTGGTCAATGATTTACCATCGCTGGAGAGTGGTGCACCATGGTACTGCACCGTTTCAAATCCATGCACCCATTTCTAAAGGTCGTACGGCACGGTTTCGTCATTTTGGACGGATGTTGCACCTTGCACCGCAGATGTTGCACCCTGTGGAAATCGATTCTTCGGAGGGCCATAACTCTTGGCTCGTTTAGAGTTACGGAGCCATAACCAGTCAAAAACGAAGGTATCTGTGAGTTCTACAGCTATGACGGCTTTCAGCCGTCACTGGTTAGTTTCATACCCAAAAAATCCTATCCGAACCTCAATCGGGTCATGGAAGTTTTTTACCCTTCGTTTTTTCGTCACGTGGATTTTTTTTGTAAAAACGGGATCCCCGTGGCTGGTCAATGATTTACCATCGCTGGAGAGTGGTGCACCATGGTACTGCACCGTTTCAAATCCATGCACCCATTTCTAAAGGTCGTACGGCACGGTTTCGTCATTTTGGACGGATGTTGCACCTTGCACCGCAGATGTTGCACCTTGCACCGCAGATGTTGCACCTTGTGGAAATCGATTCTTCGGAGGGCCATAACTCTTGGCTCGTTTAGAGTTACGGGAGCCATAACCAGTCAAAACGAAGGTATCTGTGAGTTCTACAGCTATGACGGCTTTCAGCCGTCACTGGTTAGTTTCATACCCAAAAAATCCTATCCGAACCTCAATCGGGTCATGGAAGTTTTTTACCCTTCGTTTTTTCGTTACGTGGATTTTTTCTGTAAAACGGGATCCCCGTGGCTGGTCAATGATTTACCATCGCTAGAAAGTGGTGCACCATGGTACTACGCTGTTTCAAATCCGTGCACCCATTTCTAAAGGTCGTACGGCACGGTTTCGTCATTTTGGACGGATGTTGCACCTTGCACCGCAGATGTTGCACCCTGTGGAAATCGATTCTTCGGAGGGCCATAACTCTTGGCTCGTTTAGAGTTACGGGAGCCATAACCAGTCAAAACGAAGATATCTGTGAGTTCTACAGCTATGATGGCTTTCAGCCGTCACTGGTTAGTTTCATACCCAAAAAATCCTATCCGAACCTCAATCGGGTCATGGAAGTTTTTTACCCTTCGTTTTTTCGTCACGTGGATTTTTTCTGTAAAACGGGATCCCCGTGTCTGGTCAATGATTTACCATCGCTGGAGAGTGGTGCACCATGGTACTGCACCGTTTCAAATCCATGCACCCATTTCTAAAGGTCGTACGGCACGGTTTCGTCATTTTGGACGGATATTGCACCTTGCACCGCAGATGTTGCACCTTGTGGAAATCGATTCTTCGGAGGGCCATAACTCTTGGCTCGTTTAGAGTTACGGAGCCATAACCAGTCAAAACGAATGTATCTGTGGGTTCTACAGCTATGACGGCTTTCAGCCGTTACTGGTTAGTTTCATACCCAAAAAATCCTATCCGAACCTCAATCGTGTCATGGAAGTTTTTTACCCTTCGTTTTTTCGTCACGTGGATTTTTTCTGTAAAAACGGGATCCCCGTGGCTGGTCAATGATTTACCATCGCTGGAGAGTGGTGCACCATGGTACTGCACCGTTTCGAATCCATGCACCCATTTCTAAAGGTCGTACGGCACGGTTTCGTCATTTTGGATGGATGTTGCACCTTGCACCGCAGATGTTGCACCCTGTGGAAATCGATTCTTCGGAGGGCCATAACTCTTGGCTCGTTTAGAGTTACGGAGCCATAACCAGTCAAAACGAATGTATCTGTGAGTTCTACAGCTATGACGGCTTTCAGCCGTCACTGGTTAGTTTCATACCTAAAAAATCCTATCTGAACCTCAACCGGGTCATGGAAGTTTTTTACCCTTCGTTTTTTCGTCAAGTGGATTTTTTCTGTAAAAACGGCATCCCCGTGGCTGGTCAATGATTTACCATCGCTGGAGAGTGGTGCACCATGGTACTGCACCACTTCGAATCCATGCACCCATTTCTAAAGTTCGTACGTCACGGTTTCGTCATTTTGGACGGATGTTGCACCTTGCACCGCAAATGTTGCACCTTGCACCGCAGATGTTGCACCTTGTGGAAATCGATTCTTCGGAGGGCCAAACTCTTGGCTCGTTTAGAGTTACGGGAGCCATAACCAGTCAAAATGAAGGTATCTGTGAGTTCTACAGCTATGACGGCTTTCAACCGTCACTGGTTAGTTTCATATCCAAAAAATCCAATCCGAAGCTCAATCGGGTCATGGAAGTTTTTACCCTTCGTTTTTTCGTCACGTGGATTTTTTCGGTAAAACGGGATCCCCGTGGATGGTCAATGATTTACCATCGCTAGAGAGTGGTGCACCATGGTACTGCACCGTTTCAAATCCATGCACCCATTTCTAAAGGTCGTACGGCACGGTTTCGTCATTTTGGACGGATGTTGCACCTTGCACCGCAGATGTTGCACCCTGTGGAAATCGATTCTTCGGAGGGCCATAACTCTCGGCTCGTTTAGAGTTACGGAGCCATAACCAGTCAAAACGAAGGTATCTGTGAGTTCTACAGCTATGACGGCTTTCAGCCGTCACTGGTTAGTTTCATACCCAAAAAATCCTATCCGAACCTCAATCGGGTCATGGAAGTTTTTTACCCTTCGTTTTTTCGTCGCGTGGATTTTTTCTGTAAAAACGGGATCCCCGTGGCTGGTCAATGATTTACCATCGCTGGAGAGTGGTGCACCATGGTACTGCACCGTTTCAAATCCATGCACCCATTTCTAAAGGTCGTACGGCACGGTTTCGTCATTTTGGACGGATGTTGCACCTTGCACCGCAGATGTTGCACCTTGTGGAAATCGATTCTTCGGAGGGCCATAACTCTTGGCTCGTTTAGAGTTACGGGAGCCATAACCAGTCAAAACGAAGGTATCTGTGAGTTCTACAGCTATGACGGCTTTCAGCCGTCACTGGTTAGTTTCATACCCAAAAAATCCTATCCGAACCTCAATCGGGTCATGGAAGTTTTTTACCCTTCGTTTTTTCGTCACGTGGATTTTTTCTGTAAAACGGGATTCCCGTGGCTGGTCAATGATTTACCATCGCTGGAGAGTGGTGCACCATGGTACTACACCGTTTCAAATCCATGCACCCATTTCTAAAGGTCGTACGGCACGGTTTCGTCATTTTGGACGGATGTTGCACCTTGCACCGCAGATGTTGCACCCTGTGGAAATCGATTCTTCGGAGGGCCATAACTCTTGGCTCGTTTAGAGTTACGGAGCCATAACCAGTCAAAACGAAGGTATCTGTGAGTTCTACAGCTATGACGGCTTTCAGCCTTCAATGGTTAGTTTCATACACAAAAAATCCTATCCGAACCTCAATCGGGTCATGGAAGTTTTTTACCCTTCGATTTTTCGTCACGTGGATTTTTTCTGTAAAAACGGGATCCCCGTGGCTGGTCAATGATTTACCATCGCTGGAGAGTGGTGCACCATGGTACTGCACCGTTTCAAATCCATGCACCTATTTCTAAAGGTCGTACGGCACGGTTTCGTCATTTTGGACGGATGTTGCACTTTGCACCGAAGATGTTGCACCCTATGGATATCGATTATTCGGAGGGCCATAACTCTTGGCTCGTTTAGAGTTACGGGAGCCATAACCAGTCAAAACGAAGGTATCTGTGAGTTCTACAGCTATGACGGCTTTCAGGCGTCACTGGTTAGTTTCATACGCAAAAAATCCTATCCGAACCTCAATCAGGTCATGGTAGTTTTTTACCCTTCGTTTTTTCGTCACGTGGATTTTTTCTGTAAAACGGGATCCCCGTGGCTGGTCAATGATTTACCATCGCTGGAGAGTGGTGCAACATGGTACTGCACCGTTTCAAATCCATGCACCCATTTCTAAAGGTCGTACGGCACGGTTTCGTCATTTTGGACGGATGTTGCACCTTGCACCGTAGATGTCGCACCCTCTGGATATCGATTATTCGGAGGGCCAGAACTCTTGGCTCGTTTAGAGTTACGGGAGCCATAACCAGTCAAAACGAAAGTATCTGTGAGTTCTACAGCTATGACGATGCTTTCACTGAGAAAAACCCAGTTTCTTCTCCTGCTCCTTGGATCTGTCACCGATACCGGATTGCATAAATCTAAGGGAGAGATCCAGATCTCATCTTCAGATTCCTTTCATCCTATTCAGATTTGCATAAAGTCTAGGAAAGAATTCAACGCTTCAAAATGGTGAGTACAAGAACCACTTCTAACATTGGTGATCAGGAAGGTCGGGATAGGCAAAATCCGACACAGCTACAGTCCCCTAGCCAAGATGCTGCTGGGCATACGGATCAGTCAGGTCCGGTCACAAGGCAAGAGTTCCAGGCACTACTCCAGGAATTAACCCAAAGCAGACAACAGCTAACTGAGCTGTTGCGTGCTAACGCTGAGTTAACAAGTCAACTAAATCGCCAAAAACGAAGAAGATCCAGAAGGGATCAAGCTCCTCATTCTTCTACCGAAAGCTCCGCTTCATCTGACTACAATAACAGGTCTACCCGTCCCAGGCTAGACGGAAACCATGCGCAAGCTGCTGACTATCAACAGGCGTTAGCCGTTGGGCAAATAGGGTTGGCCCATCTACTAGCATCCATACTGGACCCTCCTCCCGGGGAGGCGCTATTCCACAATATCCTGCAGATGATCGAGCTACTACAACCGCTGCAGTTGACATAGGAGTTGATGCTTGAGATCACTCCAATCAAAATTATCATCAGCAGGGACAGGCTCCAGAGCCATACGTCCCGGAAGACATCGAGCCAAGGAGGCGAGATGCGGATCGTCGACAGCGCCCGATCCCACCTCGCACTATGGAACCCGACCATACTTTGGCTCACCATCCACAGAATTTTCCAACACCAGACTTCTCAGCCATGATACGACGAATGATTCGTGAGAGTCAAGGCCTAACGAATGACGATTGGGGAATCTCCCGCAGTCATACCCCATTTACTGATGACATATTATATGCCGAACCTCCTCGGCGATTCAGAATGCCAACCCTTCCCATGTATGAAGGAAATTCCGACCCAAATCAACATATTTTGAAATATGAATGGTCGATGACTGCTGCAAGAGCTGATGACGCAGTAAAGTGCCGCAGTTTTCCCATTTCCTTAGGGGGAATTGCGACAATGTGGTTTACGCGATTACCACCGTGATCCATTTCTTCTTTTGATCAGTTAGCTACAAAATTTGTTGAGTAGTTCCGTATGCATATTGCCAGACCTAAGGATGTTAATACCTTATCAAGTGTTACTCAAGCTCCCGGAGAAACGCTTAGACGATATTTGGAGAGGTTTAATGCTGCATGCACAGAGATCACCAACCCCAATGATAATTCTATCTTAATGGCTTTGACCAAAGGAATCGATCCTGATTCCGAGTTTGGCAATTGGTTGGCTGGAAAGCCTCCCGCATCGTTGGACCGTTTCTTTTCCAAAGCCGCTCAGTTCTTGAGACGAGAGGATGCGAAACAGTCTAGGAAACAGGATGATTCCAGGCCCAACAATGAAGGGATTCAGAGTAATGTTGCTGTTAAACAATCCGGAGAAAGTTCAGGAAAAGTCGAATTGAATATCCAAAATAAACAGGCCCAACGATCGAGAAACGGTGATAACCGAAGCAAGAAGCAAGATCAGAATCGTGGTCCGAGACGTAGGACCGCGATGTTTGACAGTTATACACCACTTAACACGTCACTGGAAAATGTATACTTACAGACTTGTAATGCTATGCAATACAAGAAGCCTGCTCCGAAGCCTTCGATGGAGAAGAAAATTCAGACAGAGAAGTTCTGTAGGTTTCATGAAAGTTATGGACATAATATCAATGAGTGTAGACATTTGCAAGACCTCATTGAAAAACTAATCAGAGAGAGAAAGTTGGATCAGTTTGTTTGGGCACCACAGTCTGGTGAAGCGGGCCCATCTAATCAAAATCGAACGCAGAATCAGGAAAGACAAGGTGAACCCGCTCGCACAGGTGGAAGATTGGTTATCAATACAATAAGTGGTGGTCCTCATCCGGCAGACAGAAGTTGGAGAGAAATGGAGTCATATGCTAGCTCAATCAGGCATGTAACCTTTGAATGCTGTAGTAACTCAGAAGACGGAACACCGGCTAAACAACAAAAGACAATGGTTGATGAAATCGTGTTTAGAAATCGAGACGCCAATAAGGTCGAAGCTCCCACAATTGATCCATTGGTCATATCCGCTCAGGTTGGTCCTGCTTGGATGAAGAGGATCTTTGTAGACAGCGGAAGTTCCGTAAATATATTATTCAAAAGAGCATATGATTTAATGAAGATGGAAGCTAGGGACTTAAAGCCTTGTCAATCACGAGTCCACGGCTTCAACGGGAGTGCAACGATACCGACTGGAATAGTTGAATTGCCAGTAGAGTTGGGAATGGGAGAATGCCGAAGAGTTCGGATGTTACAATTTTTCGTCTTGGATATTCCTTCCCCGTACAATGCTTTTTTGGGCCGACCGGCCCTTGCTGAATTTAGGGCTGCCATTGCCCCATGGTGCTTAACTCTGAAGTTTCCTACCGACCATGGGATAGGAGTTGTACAAGGAGATCAGGCTGCTGGGAGAGCCTGTTATGTTGCTGAGCTACGAGAGGCGCAGCGAAGAGAGAAAGGAAAGGGCGTAGAGGAATCTCTCTGCGTCCGTCTTACCGATGATTGACAATTAGCGCCTGGGCCTCGGCCTGGGCGCCACCACCAATTCCAAAAAGATCTTGATCCAAGGGATAGTGAAAATAAAGAAAAATCTACGGAAAGTCAGGCTTCTCCAGCCGAGCTAACCATTGATGTCCCGATTGACGATGACCACGATGACTCGAGAATGTTGAAGATTGGGTCTCAGCTTAACCAAAAGGCACAACTGGAATTGGTTGATTTTCTCCGGGCGAATCTTGACGTATTCGCCTGGACGCACTCTGATATGTGTGGAATCTCGCCTGACATCGCGAGCCACACCTTGAACAATGACCCGCGGTATATCCCGGTCAAGCAGAAAAGACGTGGTATGGATCCAGAGAGATCCGCCGCCCTGAAAGAGGAGGTCGATAAGTTAAAATCAAATGGGTTCATTAGAGACGCTTTATACCCAGAGTGGGTGTCCAATCCCGTACTTGTCCGGAAACCAAACGGGAAATGGAGAACGTGTATTGATTACTCCGACCTGAATAAAGCCTGCCCAAAAGACAGCTTTCCACTTCCCCGGGTCGATCAACTGGTAGATTCAACCGTCGGACATGAATTATTATCCTTCATGGATGCTTACTCAGGTTATAACCAGATACCCATGCACGTACCAGACCAAGAACACACGAGCTTCGTAACCGACTAGGGGTTGTATTGTTACAAGGTCATGCCTTTTGGATTAAAGAACGCTAGCGCAACTTATCAGCGCTTAGTCAACCGAATGTTTGCCAATCAGATTGGGAAAACTATGGAGGTTTATGTAGATGATATGTTGGTAAAGTCACGATAATCTGATGATCATGTCAAAGACTTGGAGTCAATGTTCAAAATCCTTCGGAAATACGGGATGAAGCTTAATCCACTCAAGTGTCATTTCGGAGTCGCATCCGGAAAATTCCTTGGGTTCATTGTCAATGCCAGGGGAATAGAGGCCAACCCCGAAAAGATCTGGGCTATCAGAAACATCCAAACTTCGAAAACCATAAAGCAAGTTCAGAGTCTTAACGGAAAAGTGGCGGCACTAAGCAGGTTTATCTCAAAATCGACCGACAAATGCATTCCATTTTTCGATTTAATTCGGAAGGGAAACGAAACTTCGAATGGACCGCGGAATGTGAGGGCGCATTTCGATCACTAATTCAACATCTTTCCATACCACCAATCCACTCAAAGCCTATAGATCATGAACAGTTATATCTTTACCTGGCAGTATCGGAGAACGCAATCAGTGCTGCATTAATTCGGGAAGAAGACCGAGTGCAAAAGCCGGTTTATTACGTGAGTAAACGGTTGACCGGAGCCGAGAGAAATTATCCAAAGCTTGAAAAGTTGGCATATTGCCTAGTCATTGCCTCGAGGAAACTCCGGCCATATTTCCAGGCTCATCCTATTACTGTGTACACCGATCAGCCGTTACGACAGGTCCTTACGCGGCCTGAGACGTCTGGCAGGTTACTGAAGTGGAACATTGAACTGAGTCAATTCGACATCACTTATACTCCAAGGAGAGCCTTTCATGGCCAAGTCCTAGCAGATTTTATAGCCGAATTCACTATTCCTGAAGACTTGCCCGAGACCAGCAAATCTCCCGAATAAATCTGGAAGTTGTACACCGATGGTGCATCAAACGATCGGTGCTCAGGAGCTGGGATAGTGCTTGAGACCCCCGAGGGACAATCCATATGTTATGCTTTAAAATTAGAGTTCCGTGCAACCAACAATGAAGCCGAGTACGAAGCTCTACTTACCGGACTAAAGCTTGCTCGTGATCTGAAAATCATCGCTGTAGAGATCTACTGTGACTCTCAATTGATAGTATGTCAAGTTCGAGGTGAATATCAGGCCAAAGATCGAAGACTGGCCGCTTATCTTACTCAAGTTCTGGAGATACTTAACCAATTTGATTACTTTTCCATTTTCTACATACCCCAAGAGCATAATCAGAAAGCTGATTCATTGGCAAAGTTAGCAAGTACGGGTGAAGCTCAACAGTTGGGGGTTGTTCCAGTTGAAACCCTGTCATCTCCAAGCATTGATCGAAGGGAGACCGATTTTACGTATGAGGCTACCTCCATTAAGGAGTCGTGGATGACCCCTTATCGAGATTATATTGAACGTGGTATATTGCCCGAGCAGCGAAGCGAAAAAAGACAAGTTCTGCGAAAGGCCTCACGATTTGTTATTCAGAACGGAGTCATGTATCGGAGAGGATACTCAGTTCCTCTCCTCCGATGTATCGTGCACGATGAAGTCAGACGGGTGTTACACGATGTACATGAAGGAGAATGTGGCGGTCACACTGGGGGGCAAGCACTCGCAAAGAGAATACTTCGATATGGGTATTATTGGCCTACTGTTAATCGCGATGCTGCAGACTACGCTAGGATGTGTGACAAATGCCAGAAACATGCTCGAATTCCTAGAGCTCCTCCTACTGAAATAACCCAAATGATTAGTCCTTGGCCATTCGCGGTATGGGGAATAGATATCATCGGCACATTACCTCTGGCCAGAGGGGGTGCGAAGTACGCCATCGTCGCAGTTGATTATTTCACCAAATGGGCTGAAGCTGAGCCCCTTGCAACAATTACCACAAAGAAAGTGATCAACTTTGTAGTACGTAACATTATCTGCCGTTTTGGTCTCCCACATACCGTCATCACCGATAACGGAACTCAATTCGAGAGTGCTGAATTCAAGAATTTCTGTCAGCGATTCCGCATCCATAAGAAATTCTCTGCAGTAGCGCATCCTCAAGCAAATGGTCAGGTTGAAGCTGTTAATAAAGTTATCAAGTCCATTCTAAAGAAACGACTGGAAAAAGCCGGGGGCAAATGGGTTGACGAACTCCCTATGGCATTATGGGCCTATCGAACGACTCATAAAACTGCAACCGGTCATACCCCATTTTCCCTGTCTTATGGTTCTGAAGCCGTTATTCCGGTCGAAATGGAAGTACACTCTCATCGTGTAACATATTATGATCCAAAAACAAATGCCATATTACTTGCTGAATCTTTGGATTTACTCGATGAAAAGCGCGAAGAGGATGATTTGAGGGCAGCCGCATATCGAGATCGAGTCGCCCGACTGTATAATGCTAAGGTCCGTCCGCGAACCTTCGAACTCGGCGATCTCGTACTCAAAAGGGTTTATCCGGTCCCTTCACACATGAAGCCAAATTGGGAAGGACCGTATGTGATTTCACAAAAGCTCGGAGATGGCACGTTCAAGTTATCAACGGTTGACGGTGTTACCTTGCCGAGAGCTTGGAATAGCGAAAGTCTTCGTCACTACTACATATGAAAAACTTTAGTCATTTATTTTCTGTCAATTTATTCCTTTGCATTTTATTCTAGCATTTCGAGATTTAGATTTGTAATAAGGCAACTGACTTTGCCATATTTTCTCGTTTCAGCAATAAAATGCCGTCTCTTCAAGCAAATGCTGTGATTTACTGAGTATGACATACAATATCACAACGCACGGAGAGCTAAGTTCCATCGCGCGGTGGAATTTATTCAAATAGGGAGTGACTATGATATAACCGGTCACTCGCTAAGTGAAACCCGAGCTCGGGGATAGAACACTACATCAACATTCACAGGGATTGATGCACGACAATCCCTCCTCCAACTCCAAGTTCCCAGAGTGAGAATTGGAGTATAAACTTCAACTCTCGGCTCCCGGAGCGCGCACCGGAGTATAAGTCCACCGCTCCCAGAGTGCGAGCCAACTCCAAGTTCCCAGAGTGAGAATTGGAGTATAAACTTCAACTCTCGGTTCCCGGAGCGCGAACCGGAGTATAAATCCACCGCTCCCAGAGTGCGAGCCAACTCCAAGTTCCCACAGTGAGAATTGGAGTATAAACTTCAACTCTCGGTTCCCGGAGCGCGAACCGGAGTATAAATCCACCGCTCCCAGAGTGCGAGCCAACTCCAAGTTCCCAGAGTGAGAATTGGAGTATAAAATTCAACTCTCGGCTCCCGAAGCGCGAACCGGAGTATAAGTCCACCGCTCCCAGAGTGCGAGCCAACTCCAAGTTCCCAGAGTGAGAATTGGAGTATAAACTTCAACTCTCGGTTCTCGGAGCGCGAACCGGAGTATAAATCCACCGCTCCCAGAGTGCGAGCCAACTCCAAGTTCCCAGAGTGAGAATTGGAGTATAAACTTCAACTCTCGGTTCCCGGAGCGCGAACCGGAGTATAAGTCCACCGCTCCCAGAGTGCGAGCCAACTCCAAGTTCCCAGAGTGAGAATTGGGGTATAAACTTCAACTCTCGGTTCCCGAAGTACAAGCCCGGATACAAAACTCTATTTCCAAATTCCCAGTGTGTGAATTGGAATATAAACGTCATTTGCAAGTTCCCGGAGAGCGAACTAGGTTATAAACCCTAATAATTAACAAGTTCCCAGAATATGGGCCAAAACTGTTAATTAGAAAATTATGTCGAGTCCCTGAAGCATGGACATATATTCAAGGCTTATGATATATGTAAGCACGAGTCAATCGATACAATACTTGAACAAAAAGAAAGGAATTGTTTTCCATTTATCAACAAACAAAAAGGAGTCGATTACATGATAAAATCAAAAACAATTCATAAAGTGGGTGCCGAATCCACACTCATACACGGCCTAGAATAGAAGAAGTAAAAAAAAATATTTGCCATTACGCAACCACATGATAAGACAAGGGGATCACTCCTTCTTCTTCTTGTGTCTCTTCTTCGGAGTTGAGCCGCTAGACCCACTACCCGGTTTCTTGCGAGATTTTTTGACCTTCTTTGGGGCTTCCTCAGGATCTGGCATAATATCCACGTCTTCCTCAGAGCTGGAAGGAACAGAGATCCTTTTGTGAGGACGATCCGGGGGCGGAGGAGCCGTAGCAGGTAGTGGAACTTCAGCACTAGAAGTTATAGCTGTGCCAGTATGAGAAGTAACCACTGATGAAGTTAAGCTTGGTGGAGTAGCATCACCTCCAGAACCGCCGGCCGTTGTCACCGCAGCCATTTCAGCGCTTATCTCGGCGAGAATTTCTTCTTCTCGAGAAGATTGAACAGCACTGGAAACATTGACGGTCGGCATAAATGAGCTAAAAGTTGGGGGAACTCCACCCATTGAAAAGGGGGGATCGGTAAAAGGATCACAGGGTTGCTCGAGAAGCTCCTCAATCATCCGAACGTTGTTTGCGCCAAAATTGGTCACAAACACCCAATATCACCAAAGCACCCGTTTACGTACTCAACTCGATAATAATCAACACAGAACTCAGCAACAATCAATATAGAATTCAGCTCTAAGTAACAAATCACAGTAATTCACAAACAACAATCACAAACACAGGATTTATAGTGGTTCGGCGTTCGCGCCTATGTCCACTTTGAAGGTTTTCTCTTTATTGCTTTGCTTGATTAAATCGATTACAACGGATTACAGTCGATAATAGCTTTGAAATCTGAATACAATAGTGATTCTGATAGATAGACTTGAATCCGGCAGAGTCTTGACGTTCAATGGCAGAAGTTCTCCGAAGATCCCCCTTTCAGAAGGCTTCAGGGTGCTATTTATAGGCGTTGGAGGCCCAGATCTTGCTGAAACTTCGGGAGACCTCTTATGGTACGTGAGTGGGCCCACGCGACCGACCCCACCAAGTTTCGTCTCGATATGACATCGATTCGAAGTGATTTAGAACCCATCAAGAAATGGTCCAATCGTGTTGAAACTTGGCAGGAACAATCTTTACCTCGTATGGAAGCTATTGTGAAAATTTGGTTGCATTTGGATGTGTGATTGAGGAGATATGCTCGGTTCGAAATGGTGTTTTCTTGGTTGGCTGTGTCGTTCGAACCCATGACTTCGAACCCATGCATTGGAATCGATGGAAGCACGTGGTACCTAGTGACGTGTTGCGCACTCCTCGCATCGATCCAACTTTTTCTCCGTGTTGACCGCTTCGAACCCAGGGATTTTGCCGACTTCGTATCGATGACCGTTGCGTAGTTTGAATCGATCAACTGCATCTGCCTAGTTCGAACCGAGGGGTGGGAGCTTCCTTCGTATCGATGCCAAGCTCGTATCGATACATGTGATGGATACGATATGAAGCTCCGCGATGGATTCGAACGATCATCGATTCGAACTAGGCACTGGCGTGGATGATACAACGCTCTTGGATACGAAGATGCAACCTATTAATGGATACGAAACGGTGCTGATGGATTCGAAGGCAATCGGTTTGAAGTAGATGGAGAATGATGGATTCGAACACATCCATCTGAAGGGTCACGAACCGATCGATTCGAAGTGACCAATATCGTGCCTGATCGGTTCGAATCGATCGGTTCGAAGTTAGCGGTGGCCAATGGGTTCGGACATGGCAGGTAGTGATGGGTTCGAAGCAGTGGGTATCGGATGGGTTCGAAGTGGATGGGTTCGAAGCACTCCAGTGTGATGGGTTCGAAACAGACAGTGACCACCTTTCTCAATTTGAATCCATCCTATCTCGAGCATACGAACTCGGATTGACTTGAAATTTGAAATGACGACTCCTACGACCTTTCTTGTCATGTCCTATCAATTGTGGCCTGATCCGGACTCGGACAAAATTCATCGATATCCATAGCAAAGTGAAGTATAACCAATCTCTGAGACGAACTGTCTCTTGTTTTCGACCAATCTTTTGGCATCACGGCTTTGCCAAAAAGCGGGATAACATTCTGCCCCCAAAACATGCCTTGCGGTAGGAAGGTTTGTTTTGTAATGCCTTGAGTTGGATGCTCGTATCCTATTATCAACCTGCAAAGAACTCGATAGTTTCATATGGCCTCAAATGACGATCGTTCGGGATCGAGCTATTTGGGATGAAGCGCGGCCGTTCGTGGTCAAGCGCTCAACTTCAAATGACGATCGTTCGCGATCGAGTCACTCGAGGTGAAGTGCGACCGTGCGCGGTCGAGCGTATAAATCCACGCGTCGATCGTTCGGGATCGTATGTTGTTTGAGGTGAATCGGGACCGTTCGTGGTCCGTGCCGTTCGTGGCATAGGATGGAATAGGACCGTTCGCGGCAAATGATGAGATGGGACCGTTCGCGGTCGATTGCAGTTTGTGGCAAATGATGGTCGTTCGCGACCAAGTGTCGTTTAAGGCGAATGGTGACCGTTCGAGGTCGGATTTCATAATTGGTGAACCATGACCGTTCGCGGTCGGTGCTGTTCAAGGCAGAAAGTGATCGTTCGCGATCGTGTGCCGTTCGAGGCGAATTTGTGACCGTTCGAGGTCGGGTGTCGGGCCTCAAGTGACGACCGTTCGCGATCAAGCCATTTGAGGTGAGGTGAATTGTGACTGTTCGAAGTCGGGTGCCGTTCGAGGCGAATTGTGACCGTTCGAGGCGAGTTGTGTGCCCGGGAGGGCTTGGTGTTATCGATGCCAGGGTCACGTTCGGGTGAGTTCCTGGATCGTTTGTCAGGGCGGTTTATCGTCATCTCAGAGCATGCCTAAGGATCGTTCGCGACCCCGTACATGTGTAAGTAGCTTAGCCATTCCAGAGTTATCAGAAACAAGTATCTATTAAACGGATGAGTTTTAAAACAGAAATGTCCAAACAAACAAAGCCTAAATGTTCAAATCAAAATGAAATGAAAGCAAAGCATGGATGTCAAAGTGTAAGTTCCCACTACGAAACAGTCAATGATCACTCAGAGCATGCCTGGAGATCGTCCGCGATCTCGCGCATGTGTAAATGATTTAATTGCGTTAGTGGAAGCTTACAACTTGTCCATCGTTATTTCACTCAATTGATAACCAAACGGTGCCTTGATTCAGGGTCGCCTCTAGCTGATGTGGACGGTGGCCGTTCTGGTTCCGCCACAGGAGCTCGCCTCCTTACATATTGAAGGAGCATGCCGTTCCTGATATGCCCTTCCACCTCATCCTTCAGGTGCCTACAATCATTAGTGTTATGACCATTTAATTCATGGAATACACAGAACTTATCTGATTTCCTTTCGTCAGAGGTAGGATCCCTTCGCATTGGCCTACGATACGGAATCTGTTCTTTGGTATCCTAATAAATTCGTTCCAGGCTCTCGTTCAACTCAGTGTAGGTGGTGAATCGTGGCTCCCTCCGTTGCCGCTTTGATCTGTCTTTGTCATTCTCAATCCTTCTCTTACCTTTATCCTTGTCCGAGTCCCTTCTAGGGGGCTTTTCGTCTTTGAGTGCATAAACTTCTATCCCATCTCCTTCTTCTCTTTCCGCATTTGCATCCTCTAATCGTAAAAACTTTTCTGCCTCATGATAGAATTCCTCTAGATCTATGGGTGGATCTTTAGTCAATGAATTCTTGAACTCTATGCCGTCAGCTATTCCGGACACAGCTGCCATTACCACCATGGACGGATCCGCTCGATCCACTGAAGCTGCTGCTGCATTGAATCGTGCTAGATAACTCCTCAAGGTCTCTCCGGCTTTTTGCTTTAGGGTTGCCAAAGTCATCACATTCTTGGGTCTTGTAATATGAACCCTGAATTGCCTAATAAATCCCTCAACTAAACCATTCCATGTTCCGATGGATCCATTCTCCAATTGTCTAAACCACAGTGCGGCGATATCTGTTAAGTATAATGGAAAGCACCGGGCCATAACCTCCTCTGATGCCCCCAGCACTTCCATATGTCTCATATATTTTGTCAGATGGACCGTGGGGTCCGTTCTCCCGTCATACATATCCAACGATGGTAGTTTGAAATCCGGTGGGTTCCTAGCTTGCCTGATTGCTGAAGTAAAAGGACTACTATTAACATCCTCCAAATCTTTGTTCACCAAACCACCTCTCAAAGCTCTTCTAACCATCTCTGCTAATCTGTCATTGTCTCCGAGATGTAATCCTTGTTCACTACTTTCAACCTGCCCCCCGAGTTCTCGAGGGAACTCTGGGATCTGCCCCTTTGACTGAGCGTTCACTCCTCTACTACTACCGGGTTGCGCAGATGCTCCTCTTTCTCTCTCCCAAACTGGATCAACGTTCTCCATGGGTGTGCCCCCTAATCCAGGTGCTACGCCGGATGGTCCTGCTCCGTTCTGGACTCCATTGGCTTCCCTATTCTGTGCTCCAAGCTGTCCTATCTATTGGAATAAACTCTGGATCAATTCCTCTTGCCTCTTCATCATAGTCTCCATCTCGTCCCTAGTGATGAAGATCAATGGTTGATTCGCTCCTGAGGAAGCCTCTTGACTTCCTTGATGTTCGCTTCTCTCTGGCCTTGGCCTCCTACTCGATTGTCTCGTCATAATTTCTCAAATCTGAACTTTCAAACTCTCTCTGAATCTACTATCAATTGGTAGAACTCTTGAGTTCAACTCTCAATGAAAGCACCAAAATGTTTGCGCCAAAATTGGTCACAAACACCCAATATCACGAAAGCACCCGTTTACGTACTCAACTCGATAATAATCAACACAGAACTCAGCAACAATCAATATAGAATTCAGCTCTAAGTAACAAATCACAGTAATTCACAAACAACAATCACAAACACAGGATTTATAGTGGTTCGGCGTTCGCGCCTACGTCCACTTTGAAGGTTTTCTCTTTATTGCTTTGCTTGATTAAATCGATTACAACGGATTACAGTCGATAATAGCTTTGAAATCTGAATACAACAATGATTCTGATAGATAGACTTGAATCCGGCAGAGTCTTGACGTTCAATGGCAGAAGTTCTCCGAAGATCCCCCTTTCTGAAGGCTTCAGGGTGCTATTTATAGGCGTTGGAGGCCCAGATCTTGCTGAAACTTCGGGAGACCTCTTCTGGCACGTGAGTGGGCCCACGCAACCGACCCCACCAAGTTTCGTCTCGATCTGACATCGATTCGAAGTGATTTCGAACCCATCAAGAAATAGTCCAATCGAGCTGAAACTTGGCAGGAACAATCTTTACCTCGTATGGAAGCTATTGTGAAAATTTGGTTGCATTTGGATGTGTGATTGAGGAGATATGCTCGGTTCGAAATGGTGTTTTCTTGGTTGGCTGTGTCGTTCGAACCCATGACTTCGAACCCATGCATTGGAATCGATGGAAGCACGTGGTACCTAGTGACGTGTCGCGCACTCCTCGCATCGATCCTACTTTTTCTCCGTGTTGACCGCTTTGAACCCAGGGATTTTGCCGACTTCGTATCGATGACCGTTGCGTAGTTTGAATCGATCAACTGCATCTGCCTAGTTTGAACCGAGGGGAGGGAGCTTCCTTCGTATCGATGCCAAGCTCGTATCGATACATGTGATGGATACGAAATGAAGCTCCGCGATGGATTCGAACGATCATCGATTCGAACTAGGCACTGGCGTGGATGATACAACGCTCACGGATACGAAGACGCAACCTATTAATGGATACGAAACGGTGCTGATGGATTCGAAGGCAATCGGTTCGAAGTAGATGGAGAATGATGGATTCGAACACATCCATCTGAAGGGTCACGAACCGATCGATTCGAAGTGACCAATATCGTGCCTGATCGGTTCGAATCGATCGGTTCGAAGTTAGCGGTGGCCGATGATTTCGGACATGGCAGGTAGTGATGGGTTCGAAGCAGTGGGTATCGGATGGGTTCGAAGTGGATGGGTTCGAAGCACTCCAGTGTGATGGGTTCGAAACAGACAGTGACCACCTTTCTCAATTTGAATCCATCCTATCTCGAGCATACGAACTCGGATTGACTTGAAATTTGAAATGACGACTCTTATGACCTTTCTTGTCATGTCCTATCAATTGTTGCCTGATCCAGACTCGGACAAAATTCATCGATATCCATAGCAAAGTGAAGTATAACCACTCTCTGAGACGAACTGTCTCTTGTTTTCGACCAATCTTTTGGTATCACGGCTTTGCCAAAAAGCAGGATAACAAACGTCAAACGATATTGAACACCCCCCTTCCATTTCACCGGTTACGGCAGTAGTTGTGATAGCCTCGGTAACAACGGTTCCATGTATTGACTGCGAAGTTTGAGACATTGGGAGTGCTGGCGCATCACTTTCAGTCACTGCTTAAAAAGAAATAAGAATAATTAGGCAAATGATCAGTCCCAAGTTCAACATTCTAGAAACACTTAAGCGACATGTAGAATACCTTCTTTACCTCGGCTCGGTGATAAAACAGGTTCAGAAATGGTAGTTGTACCGAGAGATAGTTCCGGTCGATCCGGGTTATAAGCAGGGACCACATGTGGACCGACGGAGGTGGTGACTCCAGATGAGGTCGGGGCATCAACTGAAACATCTTCACTACCATATGCAGCTCCTGAACCTTCATCGGTTTCCACATGGTGGAAACCAATTCTTTCCCTCTCAGCGGAGATCATCGCATCATGGAGAAGCTTCCTTTCTTCCTCGCTCAGCAAGCGAGACTCAAGTTCAAATTCATCCACTGTACCTTCAGGGAGCGATGCTTTCTTCTTTGCCATCAATTTTTTCCAGCCACTAAGTAGAAGCGTGGAATAATCCCCGAGCCACGAGAGATTCCTATGCTCGAGCACATTAGCATTATAAGTATCGAGGAGATCATCAAATTCGGCTTCTACTATGAATATCTCTGCTTGAACTCTCCCTTCCACTTCTGCCTCCACCGCCTGGGCCTTAGCAATTGCCGCGTCTCGCTCAACTCAGAGAGACACGGCTTGCTCGCACGCTTCTTGTGCGGCCTTGTTAGCGTCATTTTTCTCCTTGTCCAAGCCGGCAAACTTAGCCTTCAATTCCTCAAGCTCTCTGACCGCCGCATCTCGCTCGGCCTCAACACTTTTATACCGATGGCCCAAATCTTCAACTAAAGTGCAATGCGCTTGCTGCATTTTCGCCATCTCAGTTAGTGTTTCATCGACCTTCCTCAGCGACTCCATTTCGGCCTTACGAGAAGATTCCGTTTCAGATTGGAGTATGTCAACAATACGGTTTTTCTGAGCCAAGTCTGCTTCCAGTTTCTCAACAACTTTGGCTCGTTCGAAAGCCACTTTTGAAGCTTTGACAGCCGCCCTATACCATTCTTTATACTGAGCAAAAAAATCCCGGGTATAGCTGAGGGCGGTGCACACGGCCTCTTCGGGAATTCTTTTAAGATTGGGTGGAAAGATATAGGCGTCAAAGCATATCTCTGGAAAATCTTTCTTCAACTGTGCAATTCTAATAGCTCCTTCGCCAGACGATTCGAGAGGGGCCTCCTCCGCAGTTACGGTCGTAGCTGTATCGGTCCTTGGACGATGTGAACCAGGTTTAGAGATTTGTTGAGAGGACGGTTGCCGTGAAGGTTCGACTATAGGTGCCTGGCCCCTAGGTGGCGGAGGAGAACGAGAAGGTGAACGGTACCTTCTGCCTCTATCAGAGTGCTCTTGGCCAGAATAATATCGGGAGTGGTCCCTATCGCGCTGCTCATGCTCATAATACCTCCGCTCGCGATCTCGGTCAGAGTCACTACGGCGAGACTCATGATAGGATGAAGGATGATGCACTCGCCAGAGTTTGTCAAGTGTAGAAGGACGATTCGACATAACACCTGTAAAGAAGGAATAGTTTGATTAAGTACCAAGAAAAAACACTGTAATACATGAGGAAGTCGTGAAGTGTTGTGAAAAGTGTATAAATGCGCAAACCCCCCGACCAACCAGAAGTGTCGACTACACTAACGGGTACATATTCGCTTATGTCAAGCGCTCCCTGGAGCTTTTCTAACCCGGACCCGTGGTGGAGAGATACGTAGTTCGGAATGGGAATGTCGTTCAACCCTGAGAAAAGATCTACGGACTGGTGAGGAGAGGCGCTGGAAACAGTAACCCCAGGTTGGGAACGGGTTACGACTACAGACTTCCATCTCTTAGACTTAGGAACAGCAGCCTTGCCTGTCTGGCCCTCTTCTATTCGAGAAAGGTCGGCTGCTGTCTCGGTATCTGTGGGTGTTCTTTCATCGTCGCTCACTTCTCTAATCACAACACCAGGTTTTCTTTTTTCCCTCTTCCTCCTCAGGGTCGGTTTCGCCAAGCCTTCAATCACAATACTCTGCCCCATCTCAATCAAACCCAATGTTCTTAAGTTAGCGTCGGTCAACAGCAAATCTTTGTGCCTTGAATCATGTGGAACCCGTTGTAAGCTTTGAACGACGTCTCTATAATACCCACCAGTAGGTCTCGAAATGATGGCTGCAAGAATAGCAGAGTATTAGTGCAAAGTATTAAAAGTAACCGTTCAAAAAAACAAATTATGATACTTACGTCTGGGTAACCATCTCCTGGCAAATCCTGGGGGGCATCGAACAAAAAACCACTCGTTCTTGAAGTAACTAAGCCTGGTCCATGCCCCCGTCACAACCTGACAATTCCTGACCGCCTCTAGAAAAGTGAAAGACGGGCTATCACCCCTACTCTTAAAATTGAATATGTGCCTAATCTCGTTAGGTCTTGGCGGGCGAAAGAGGCAATCCATAAATATGACAAAAATGCTATTCAATAGTGCATGCCCGTTGGGATGAAGTTGTGAAGGAGCGATTCCCAAATACGACAGCATCTCTCTAATATATTGGTTAAAAGGGGGAAGAGATCCAGCCGCACAGGCATGACGGTAGAAGGTGGTATATCCTTCAGGCGGGTTGTGGGGTCTGTCGCTAGCACTAGGTAATAAAACATCATCCAGGGATATGTTATGCTTCGAACATATCCGACCCAACAGACACTCCGAAATATTGGACTGAACAGAATCAACAGGATCTTCGATAAATATGGCCTCCGGCAATTCATCCGGGGCCGGGTCTACGACTTCAGGTGGGATTTCCGGAATCTCAAGCGCTGGACGAGGCGAGATTTGTGCTTCTTGTTGACGGGAACTCGAAGATTCCATAATTAACTAACTCACCAGAAAGCGGCGTTAAAAATACATAAAAAGCCCATGCATTCCCCCGGTGCAAAGTATATGAGTATGTCGTGCAGTGCAAATGCTAATATAGAAGTTTAAGCAAGACCTACAAGATAAAACGAGATGTCCGAACGATGAAAACTTTGGAATTTGAGACTGAAAACGACCGTCATCGCTGACCGTCACTTTCGCGCCACTCAGATACTACTGACCAATCCAAGTATAAATTCGTTATGTTTAGTTTAAGTCAATGGTGCCATCAACGAGCTTCAACGGAGAGGACAAGTTAAATTCGATTATGCGAGGCCGAAGCTCGTCAGGGTCAAGTATGCTAAAGTTCATAAAGCTCGACAAAAAGTTCAAACTTGAAATTGGTCATAGCTCAAAAGTTGGAGCCAATCGTAGAATCGGAGGTTTCAGATGTTCGAACGTTCGAATCGATACAAGTCGAGTCGAAGACATTCGAATCCATGCACCTCGAATCCAAGAAGGTCGACTCGATGCAGCTTTAGTGAGGAGAAGTACTTCGAATCCAAGAGCTGTGTATAACTTCGAATCGATCCACAATAAGCACCTTCGAATCGATTAGGATATTATCACCTCAAATCGATCGGCACGGTCTTCCGAGTCCATCGATTCGAAGTCTCGCCTCCTTGATCGATTCGAACTACCTATTCCTACATCGATTCGAAGTCTCGCCTCCTTGATCGGTTCGAACTACTTATGCCCTAATCGATGCGAAGCAAGGAAGGAAGACGACATCCAACATTGCCTATACTTCTCCCTGATAACACTCAGAATCAATACGACTTGAATGGTTTCGATTCAGAACCATCGAGACAACCTATCTCAGATCTAACTATCACTCATGATTTTCGAAAGAAAAGATTGAAATCGATGTTAAATTTTCAGTTTTCATCGTTCTACACTCGGATCGATCCCTTGACTTACCTGATTAGATTCGACTAAAGGTAAAAACTTGGAAAAATTGGATCGATTCGTGCAGAATGTAGTTGTATCTGGCGTTGGAGGATCGGTCCGGAGATATAACTACAGTAAAAAGTGAAAAGTAAGAAGTTAAAAATGAAGACAGCCTTGGATATTTATATGGGTTCCACAAAAAACGCGTGGCCCTTCAACTCCCGGTTGCGTTTACTCCCTACCGTCGGTCACTAGCCAAATCCCATCGATTCGAACAAACGCTCGATAACCCATTACACTCAAATCCATCACAGAGTAAAGTCGTGATTCCGAATCCATCACATGGTCGTATCCATACTCCACTTCGAATTCACTACCTTCCCAGTTTAATCGATGCGAGGTACCATCGATTCGAAAATACATGACTTCGAATCCATCAAGACAGCATCGATTCGAAGCACTTGAATGAGGGTTGAGTTGAAAAATCCTATCGATTCGAACAACCTATTCCATAACCAGCGATTCCATCGATTCGAAACCCTATCGTTTCGAACAAGCATGCTTCGAATCCATTTAGCACCGTCGATGAGAATAAATACAACACTTCGATGATGAAAAATTAACTGGTCTACCTTTTACACCGATTCAGGAGAGGATCGATGCAAAAGGATGATCATAGATGGCTATAACAACAATACGTTAACCCTAATCTCAAATTGGTTCAGTAGAGGGCCGATGCAGAATTCGGTAACAAACCAAACTGGCAACAACTTGCAATCACGCAACGTTAACCAAAGTCAAGGAGATACACGTATACGCATATGTTTAACTAATATTTGATCTTTATCATTCACAGGGATCAGACATCCATCTTGTCATGGTTTCAACGACGAACAACCGATCACAATCATACGGCAGTCGATAAACAGCAATAAAGAATACAGCTTTCAACAGGGCATGTTCCAATTGTTTAGCATTAAATTGTAGCCTTTCAAAGCACGTCATGTTTACACAAGACGTAATTTGGGGGGCAAATGTTATCCCGCCATTTGGCAAGGCCGAGATACCAAGGAGCTAACTAGAAAGAAACAGGATTATACATCTTTAACTCTGAATGATCGTTGGACAACTACAGATATCAATGAATTTTATCCGAGTCCGGATCGAGCTACGATTGATAAGACACGTTAAGCAAAGCTGTAGGAACCAACATTCCAAATTTCGGTGAATTCCGAGTTCGTATACTCAAGATATCGCAAAAAGAATGTCTCAGTTAGCAGAGATCGAATCCATCAAAGCACCATAGCTTCGAACCCAGGAGCGAACCCTTGCCTCGAACCCATCTCACATATCTACGTTCGAATCCATCTATGTATGTCTCAGTTCGACTCCATCCAAAGAACGTAGGTTCGAATCCATCGAGGGCACGCCTTGTTTCAAATCCATCAGAGCGCTGCTGTCTTCGAATCCACCAAGCGCTACTGTCTTCGAGACCATCAAGCGCTATTGTCTTCGAATCCATCAAGGTGCTCCTGCCTTCGAATCCATCAGAGCGCTGCTATCTTCGAATCCATCAGAAGCGAGAGTTCTTCGAATCCAACATACTGATGCAACTTCGAATCGGTCTGCAGTAGCTAATAACGACCGATCCGAACAAGTTCCAACATCATCGATTCGAAAGGAGATAACACTCGAATCCAACACATCGAATCCATCAAGTTGTAGCAGCTGAGACCAAGAATTTTGTCCCTATCGATTCGAATAGCATGGATTCGAAACACGCATATCAACTAAAAATGCAATCTTGAATCGATCATAACTTGAGATCGACAAGTCCAAATGCTATGAAATTTTCACAGGAGCTTGCACGTACATAGAAGAATGTCCATACCAAATTTCATCACGATTGGACACTTTTTTGATCGATTCGAACCAAGGGTCGAATCGATCCAAAAGTGGGCCCGGATCTCCAGAATTTGGCCATGTGGGCCCCCCACACGTGCCAGAAGTGGTCTTCCCGAATTCTAGGAGAAATATCAGCCTCCAGCACATATAAATAGAGCCCCTGGTCATTCAGAAAGGGGATCGGAGAATTTGAGAGAAAAAGCACGTCCAGAAGCTGCCAGAATTACTTCAGAGCACCACCGCTGACTTTGATTTCGAATTTTGGCTTACGACTTGCTGTACTTTGACATTAAAAAGTTGTATTCTTCAGATATCGAGCAATAAAGTAACAAAACTTCATAGTGGACGTAGGCAAATTGCCGAACCACTCTAAATCGCTATCTCTTGTGCAACTTACTTCCTGTTATTTGGAGTTTTTGTTAGATAATCCGCATTTTAATTTACTTTCTTCATTTATTATCTCTTCAAAAACTTCCGACGAGTGTTGTGCCCAATTTTGACACAAACAGACGGCTTTCAACCGTCACTGGTTAGTTTCATACCCAAAAAATCCTATCCGAACCTCAATCGGGTCATGGAAGTATTTTACCCTTCGATTTTTCGTCACGTGGATTTTTTCTGTAAAACGGGATCCCCGTTGCTGGTCAATGATTTACCATCGCTGGAGAGTGGTGCACCATGGTACTGCACCGTTTCAAATCCATGCACCCATTTCTAAAGGTCGTACGGCACGGTTTCGTCATTTTGGACAGATGTTGCACCTCGTGGAAATCGATTCTTCGGAGGACCATAACTCTTGGCTCGTTTAGAGTTACAGGAGCCATAACCAGTCAAAACGAAGGTATCTGTGAGTTCTACAGCTTTGACGGCTTTTAGCCGTCACTGGTTAGTTTCATACCCAAAAAATCCTATCCGAACCTCAATCGGGTCATGGAAGTTTTTTACCCTTCGATTTTTCGTCACATGGATTTTTTCTGTAAAACGGGATCCCCGTGGCTGGTCAATGATTTACCATCGCTGGAGAGTGGTGCACCATGGTACTGCACCGTTTCAAATCCATGCACCCATTTCTAAAGGTCGTACGGCACGGTTTCGTCATTTTGGACGGATGTTGCACCTTCCACCGCAGATGTTGCACCTTGTGGAAATCGATTCTTCGGAGGACCATAACTCTTGGCTCGTTTAGTGTTACGGGATCCATAACCAGTCAAAACGAAGGTATCTGTGAGTTCTACAGCTATGATGGCTTTCAGCCGTCACTGGTTATTTTCATACCCAAAAAATCCTATCTGAACCTCAATCGGGTCAAGGAAGTTTTTTACCCTTCGATTTTTCGTCACGTGGATTTTTTCTGTAAAAACGGGATCCCCGTGGTTGGTCATTGATTTACCATCGCTAGAGAGTGGTGCACCATGGTGCTGCACTGTTTCAAATCCATGCACCCATTTCTAAAGGTCGTACGGCGCGGTTTCGTCATTTTGGACGGATGTTGCACCTTGCACCGCAGATGTTGCACCATGTGGAAATCGATTCTTCGGAGGGCCATAACTCTTGGCTCGTTTAGAGTTACGGAGCCATAACCAGTAAAACGAAGGTATTTGTGAGTTCTACAGCTATGACGGCTTTCAGCCATCACTGGTTAGTTTCATACCCAAAAAATCCTATCCGAACCTCAATCGGGTCATGGAAGTTTTTTACCCTTCGTTTTTTCGTAACGTGGATTTTTTCTGTAAAAACGGGATCCCCGTGGCTGGTCAATGATTTACCATCGCTGGAGCGTGGTGCACCATGGTACTGCACCGTTTCAAATCCATACACCCATTTCTAAAGGTCGTACGGCACGGTTTCGTCATTTTGGACGGATGTTGCACCTTGCACCGCAGATGTTGCACCCTGTAGAAATCGATTCTTCGGAGGGCCATAACTCTTGGCTCGTTAAGAGTTACGGAGCCATAACTAGTCAAAACGAAGGTATCTGTGAGTTCTACAGCTATGACGGCTTTCAGCCGTCACTGGTTAGTTTCATACCCAAAAAATCCTATCGAAACCTCAATCGGGTCATGGAAGTTTTTTACCCTTCGTTTTTTCGTCACGTGGATTTTTTCTGTAAAAACGGGATCCCGTGGCTGGTCATTGATATACCATCGCTAGAGAGTGGTGCACCATGGTACTGCACCGTTTCAAATCCATGCACCCATTTCTAAAGGTCGTACGGCACGGTTTCGTCATTTTGGACGGATGTTGCACCTTGCACCGCAGATGTTGCACCTTGTGGAAATCGATTCTTCGGACGGCCATAACTCTTGGCTCGTTTAGAGTTACGGGAGCCATAACCAGTCAAAACGAAGGTATCTGTGAGTTCTACAGCTTTGACAGCTTTTAGCCGTCACTGGTTAGTTTCATACCCAAAAAATCCTATCCGAACCTCAATTGGGTCATGGAAGTTTTTTACCCTTCGTTTTTTCGTCACGTGGATTTTTTCTGTAAAACGGGATCCCCATGGCTGGTCAATGATTTACCATCGCTGGAAAGTGGTGCACCATGGTACTGCACCGTTTCAAATCCATGCACCCATTTCTAAAGGTCGTACGGCACGGTTTCGTCATTTTGGATGGATGTTGCACCTTGCACCGCAGATGTTGCACCCTGTGGAAATCGATTCTTCGGAGGGCCAGAACTCTTGGCTCGTTTAGAGTTACGAGAGCCATAACCAGTCAAAATGAAGGTATCTGTGAGTTCTACAGCTTTGACAGCTTTTAGCCGTCACTGGTTAGTTTCATACCCAAAAAATCCTATCCGAACCTCAATCGGGTCATGGAAGTTTTTTACCCTTCGTTTTTTCGTCACGTGGATTTTTTCTGTAAAACGGGATCCCCGTGGCTGGTCAATGATTTACCATCGCTGGAAAGTGATGCACCATGGTACTGCACCATTTCAAATCCATGCACCCATTTCTAAAGGTCGTACGGCACGGTTTCGTCATTTTGGACGGATGTTGCACCTTGCACCGCAAATGTTGCACCTTGTGGAAATCGATTCTTCGGAGGGCCATAACTCTTGGCTCGTTTAGAGTTACGGGAGCCATAACCAGTCAAAACGAAGGTATCTGTGAGTTCTACAGCTTTGATGGCTTTTAGCCGTCACTGGTTAGTTTCATACCCAAAAAATCCTATCCGAACCTCAATCGGGTCATGGAAGTTTTTTACCCTTCGTTTTTTCGTCACGTGGATTTTTTCTGTAAAACGGGATCCCCGTGGCTGGTCAATGATTTACCATCGCTGGAAAGTGGTGCACCATGGTACTGCACCGTTTCAAATCCATGCACCCATTTCTAAAGGTCGTACGGCACGGTTTCGTCATTTTGGACGGATGTTGCACCTTGCACCGCAGATGTTGCACCTTGTGGAAATCGATTCTTCGGAGGGCCATAACTCTTGGCTCGTTTAGAGTTACGGGAGCCATAACCAGTCAAAACGAAGGTATCTGTGAGTTCTACAGCTTTGACGGCTTTTAGCCGTCACTGGTTAGTTTCATACCCAAAAAATCCTATCCGAACCTCAATCGGGTCATGGAAGTTTTTTACCCTTCGTTTTTTCGTCACGTGGATTTTTTCTGTAAAACGGGATCCCCGTGGCTGGTCAATGATTTACCATCGCTGGAAAGTGGTGCACCATGGTACTGCACCGTTTCAAATCCATGCACCCATTTCTAAAGGTCGTACGGCACGGTTTCGTCATTTTGTACGGATGTTGCACCTTGCACCGCAGATGTTGCACCTTGTGGAAATCGATTCTTCGGAGGGCCATAACTCTTGGCTCGTTTAGAGTTACGGGAGCCATAACCAGTCAAAACGAAGGTATCTGTGAGTTCTACCGCTTTGACGGCTTTTAGCCGTCACTGGTTAGTTTCATACCCAAAAAATCCTATCCGAACCTCAATCGGGTCACGGAAGTTTTTTACCCTTCGTTTTTTCGTCACGTGGATTTTTTCTGTAAAACGGGATCCCCGTGGCTGGTCAATGATTTACCATTGCTGGAAAGTGGTGCACCATGGTACTGCACCGTTTCAAATCCATGCACCCATTTCTAAAGGTCGTACGGCACGGTTTCGTCATTTTGGACGGATGTTGCACCTTGCACCGCAGATGTTGCACCCTGTGGAAATCGATTATTCGGAGGGCCAGAACTCTTGGCTTGTTTAGAGTTACGAGAGCCATAACCAGTCAAAATGAAGGTATCTGTGAGTTCTACAGCTTTGACGGCTTTTAGCCGTCACTGGTTAGTTTCATACCCAAAAAATCCTATCCGAACCTCAATCGGGTCATGGAAGTTTTTTACCCTTCGTTTTTTCGTCACGTGGATTTTTCTGTAAAACGGGATCCCCGTGGCTGGTCAATGATTTACCATCGCTGGAGAGTGGTGCACCATGGTACTGCATCGTTTCAAATCCATGCACCCATTTCTAAATGTCGTACGGCACGGTTTCGTCATTTTGGACGGATGTTGCACCTTGCGCCGTAGATGTTGCACCCTGTGGATATCGATTATTCGGAGGGACATAACTCTTGGCTCGTTTAGAGTTACGGGAGCCATAACCAGTCAAAACGAAGGTATCTGTGAGTTCTACAGCTATGATGGCTTTCAGCCGTCACTGGTTAGTTTCATACCCAAAAAATCCTATCCGAACCTCAATCGGGTCAAGGAAGTTTTTTACCCTTCGTTTTTTCGTCACGTGGATTTTTTCTGTAAAACGAGATCCCCGTGGCTGGTCAATGATTTACCATCGCTGGAGAGTCGTACACCATGGTATTGCACCGTTTCAAATCCATGCATCCATTTCTAAAGGTCGTACGGCACGGTTTCGTCATTTTGGACGGATGTTGCACCTTGCCCCGTAGATGTTGCACCCTTTGGATATCGATTCTTCGGAGGGCCATAACTCTTGGCTCGTTTAGAGTTACGGGAGCCAAAACTAGTCAAAACGAAGGTATCTGTGAGTTCTACATCTATGACAGCTTTCTGCCGTCACTGGTTAGTTTCATACCCAAAAAATCCTATCCGAACCTCGATCGGGTCATGGAAGTTTTTTACCCTTCATTTTTTCGTCACGTGGATTTTTTCTGTAAAACGGGATCCCCGTGGCTGGTCAATGATTTACCATCGCTGGAGAGTGGTGCACCATGGTACTGCACCGTTTCAATTCCATGCACCCATTTCTAAAGGTCGTACGGCACGGTTTCGTCATTTTGGACGGATGTTGCAGCTTGCGTCGCGGATGTTGCACCCTTTGGATATCGATTATTCGGAGGGCCATAACTCTTGGCTCGTTTAGATTTATGGGACCCATAGCCTGTCAAAGTGAAGGTACCTGTGAGTTCTATAGCTATGACGGCTTTCAGCCGTCACTGGTTAGTTTCATACCCAAAAATCCTATCCGAACCTCAATCGGGTCATGGAAGTTCTTTACCCTTCGTTTTTTCGTCACGTGGATTTTTTCTGTAAAACGGGATCCCCGTGGCTGGTCAATGATTTACCATCGCTGGAGAGTGGTGCACCATGGCACTGCACCGCTTCAATTCCATGCACCCATTTCTAAAGGTCGTACGGCACGGTTTCGTCATTTTGGACGGATGTTGCACCTTGCGCCATAGATGTTGCACCCTATGGATATCTATTACTTGAAGGGCCATAACTCTTGGCTCGTTTAGAGTTACGGTAGCCAAAACAAGTCAAAACGAAGGTATCTGTGAGTTCTACAGCTATGACAGCTTTCTGCCGTCACTGGTTAGTTTCATACCCAAAAAATCCTATCCGAACCTCAATCGGGTCAAGGAAGTTTTTTACCCTTCGTTTTTTCGTCACGTGGATTTTTTCTGTAAAACGGGATCCATGTGGCTGGTCTATGATTTACCATCGCTAGAGAGTGGTGCACCATGGCACTGCAATGCTTCAAATCCATGCACTCATTTCTAAAGGTCGTACGGCACTGTTTCGTCATTTTGGACGGATGTTGCACCTTACACCGTAGATGTTGCACCCTGTGGATATCGATTCTTCGGAGGGCCATAACTCTTGGCTCGTTTAGAGTTACGGGAGCCACAACTAGTCAAAACGAAGATATCTGTGAGTTCTACAGCTATGACGGCTTTCAGCCGTCACAGGTTAGTTTCACACCCAAAAAATCCTCTCCGAACCTCAATCGGGTCATGGAAGTTTTTTACCCTTCGTTTTTTCGTCACGTGGATTTTTTCTGTAAAACGGGATCCCCGTGGCTGGTCAATGATTTACCATCGCTGGAGTGTGGTGCACCATTGTACTGCATCGTTTCAAATCCATGCACCCATTTCTAAAGGTCGTACGGCACGGTTTCGTCATTTTGGACGGATGTTGCACCTTGCACCGATGATGTTGCACCCCGTGGAAATCGATTCTTCGGAGGGCCATAACTCTTGGCTCGTTTAGAGATATGGGAGCCATAACCAGTCAAAACGAAGGTATCTGTGAGTTCTACAGCTATGACGGCTTTCAGCCGTCACTGGTTAGTTTCATACCCAAAAAATCCTATCTGAACCTCAATCGGGTCATGGAAGTTTTTACCCTTCGTTTTTTCGTCACGTGGATTTTTTCTGTAAAAAGGGATCCCCGTGGCTGGTCAATGATTTACCATCGCTGGAGAGTGGTGCACCATGGTACTGCACCGTTTCAAATCCATGCATCCATTTCTAAAGGTCGTACGGCACGGTTTCGTCATTTTGGACGGATGTTGCACCTTGCACCGTAGATGTTGCACCCTATGGATATCGATTCTTCGGAGGGCCATAACTCTTGGCTCGTTTAGTGTTACGGGAGCCATAACCAGTCAAAACGAAGGTATCTGTGAGTTTTACAGCTATGACAGCTTTCTGCCGTCACCAGTTAGTTTCATACCCAAAAAATCCTATCCGAACCTCGATCGGGTCATGGAAGTTTTTTGCCCTTCGTTTTTTCGTCACGTGGATTTTTTCTGTAAAACGGGATCCCCGTGGCTGGTCAATGATTTACCATCGCTGGAGAGTGGTGCACCATGGTACTGCACCGTTTCAATTCCATGCACCCATTTCTAAAGGTCGTACGGCACGGTTTCGTCATTTTGGACGGATGTTGCACCTTGCGCCGTAGATGTTGCACCCTATGGATATCTATTATTCGAAGGGCCATAACTCTTGGCTCGTTTAGAGTTACGGGAGCCATAACCAGTCAAAACGAAGGTATCTGCGAGTTATACAGATATGATGGCTTTCAGCCGTCACTGGTTAGTTTCATACCCAAAAAATCCTATCCGAACCTCAATCGGGTCGTGGAAGTTTTTTACCCTTCGTTTTTTCGTCACGTGGATTTTTTCTGTAAAACGGGATCCCCGTGGTTGGTCAATGATTTACCATCGCTGGAGAGTGGTGCACCATGGTAATTCACCGTTTCAATTCCATGCACCCATTTCTAAAGGTCGTACGGCACGGTTTCGTCATTTTGGATGGATGTTGCACCTTGCGCCGTAGATGTTGCACCCTATGGATATCTATAATTCAAAGGGCCATAACTCTTGGCTCGTTTAGAGTTACGGGAGCCATAACCAGTCAAAACGAAGGTATCTGTGAGTTATACAGCTTTGATGGCTTTCAGCCGTCACTGGTCAGTTTCATACCCAAAAAATCCTATCCGAACCTCAATCAGGTCATGAAAGTTTTTTACCCTTCGTTTTTTCGTCACGTGGATTTTTTCTGTAAAACGGGATCCCCGTGGCTGGTCAATGATTTACCATCGCTGGAGAGTGGTGCACCATGGTACTGCATCGTTTCAAATCCATGCATCCATTTCTAAAGGTCGTACGGCACGGTTTCGTCATTTTGGACGGATGTTGCACCTTGCACCGTAGATGTTGCACCCTGTGGATATCGATTCTTCGGAGGGCCATAACTCTTGGCTCGTTTAGAGTTACGGGAGCCACAACCAGTCAAAACGAAGGTATCTGTGAGTTCTACAGCAATGACGGCTTTCATCCGTCACTGGTTAGTTTCATACACAAAAAATCCTATCCGAACCTCAATCGGGTCATGGAAGTTTTTTACCCTTCGTTTTTTCGTAACGTGGATTTTTTCTGTAAAACGGGATCCCCGTGGCTGGTCAATGATTTACCATCGCTGGAGAGTGGTGCACCATGGTACTGCACCGTTTCAATTCCATGCACCCATTTCTAAAGGTCGTACGACACGGTTTCGTCATTTTGGACGGATGTTGCACCTTGCGCCGTAGATGTTGCTCCCTATGGATATCTATTATTCAAAGGGCCATAACTCTTGGCTCGCTTAGAGTTACAGGAGCCATAACCAGTCAAAACGAAGGTATCTGTGAGTTCTACAACTATGACAGCTTTCTGCCGTCACTGGTTAGTTTCATACCCAAAAAATCCTATCCGAACCCCAATCGGGTCTAGGAAGTTTTTTACCCTTCGTTTTTTCGTCACGTGGATTTTTTCTGTAAAACGGGATCCCCGTGGCTGGTCTATGATTTACCATCGCTGGAAAGTGGTGCACCATGGTACTGCAATGTTTCAAATCCATGCACTCATTTCTAAAGGTCGTACGGCACTGTTTCGTCATTTTGGACGGATGTTGCACCTTGCACCGTAGATGTTGCACCCTGTGGATATCGATTCTTCGGAGGGCCATAACTCTTTGCTCGTTTAGAGTTACGGGAGCCACAACCAGTCAAAACGAAGGTATCTGTGAGTTCTACAGCTATGGCAGCTTTCAGCCGTCATTGATTAGATTCATACCCAAAAAATCCTATCCGAACCTCAATCGGGTCAAGGAAGTTTTTTACCCTTCGTTTTTTCGTCACGTGGATTTTTCTGAAAAACGGGATCCCCGTGGCTGGTCTATGATTTACCCTCGCTGGAGAGTGGTGCACCATGGCACTGTAATGTTTCAAATCCATGCACCCGTTTCTAAAGGTCGTACGACACGGTTTCGTCATTTTGGACGGATGTTGCACCTTGCACCGTAGATGTTGCACCCTATGGATATCGATTATTCGGATGGCCATAACTCTTGGCTCGTTTGGAGCTACGGGAGCCATAACCAGTCAAAACGAAGGTATCTGTGAGTTCTACAGCTATGATAGCTTTCAGCCGTCACTGGTTAGTTTCATACCCAAAAAATCATGTCCGAACCTCTATCGGGTCATGGAAGTTTTTTACCCTTCGTTTTTTCGTCACGTGGATTTTTTCTGTAAAACGGGATCCCCGTGGCTGGTCAATGATTTACCATCGCTGGAGAGTGGTGCACCATGGTACTGCACCGTTTCAAATCCCTGCACCCATTTCTAAAGGTCGTATGGCACGGTTTCGTCATTCTGGACGGATGTTGCACCTTGCACCGTAGATGTTGCACCCTTTGGATATTGATTATTCGGAGGGCCATAACTCTTGGCTCGTTTAGAGTTACGGGACCCATAACCTGTCAAAACGAAGGTATCTGTGAGTTCTACAGCTATGACGGCTTTCAGCCGTCACTGGTTAGTTTCATACCCAAAAAATCCTATCCGAACCTCAATCGGGTCATGGAAGTTTTTTACCCTTCGTTTTTTCGTCACATGGACTCTTTCTGTAAAACGGGATCCCCGTGGCTGGTCAATGATTTACCATCGCTGGAGAGTGGTGCACCATGGTACTGCACCGTTTCAATTCCATGCACCCATTTCTAAAGGTCGTACGGCACGGTTTCGTCATCTTGGACGGATGTTGCACCTTGCACCGCAGATGTTGCACCTTGTGGAAATCGATTCTTCGGAGGACCATAACTCTTGGCTCGTTTAGAGTTACGGGAGCCATAACCAGTCAAAACGAAGGTATCTGTGAGTTCTACAGCTATGATGGCTTTCAGCCGTCACTGGTCAGTTTCATACCCAAAAAATCCTATCCGAACCTCAATCGGGTCATGAAAGTTTTTTACCCTTCGAATTTTCGTCACGTGGATTTTTTCTGTAAAACGGGATCCCCGTGGCTGGTCAATGATTTACCATCGCTGGAGAGTGGTGCACCATGGTACTGCACCGTTTCAAATCCATGCACCCATTTCTAAAGGTCGTACGGCGCGGTTTCGTCATTTTGGACGGATGTTGCACCTTGCACCGCAGATGTTGCACCCTGTGGAAATCGATTCTTCGAAGGGCCATAACTCTTGGCTCGTTTAGAGTTACGGAGCCATAACCAGTAAAACGAAGGTATTTGTGAGTTCTACAGCTATGACGGCTTTCAGCCGTCACTGGTTAGTTTCATACCCAAAAAATCCTATCCGAACCTCAATCGGGTCATGGAAGTTTTTTACCCTTCGTTTTTTCGTAACGTGGATTTTTTCTGTAAAAACGGGATCCCCGTGGCTGGTCAATGATTTACCATCGCTGGAGAGTGGTGCACCATGGTACAGCACCTTTTCAAATCCATATGTTTGCGCCAAAATTGGCCACAAACACCCAATACCGTGAAAGCACCAGTGTGTGAATATAAATTAATGATATTCAAACACAAACAACAGATCTCAACATATAATAGACAGCAACCACAAAAGTAAAGAACAGGGACACAAGTTTTATAGTGGTTCGGCTATCTCCGGCCTACGTCCACTCCAATTTTTTCTTTTTTATTGATTATCCTTGAAGATTACAAGTGATTACAACAGTTGTAGTGACCAAATCTGAAGAAAATAGCAGAAATAATGCTATGGAATGATTTTAGCAGCGTCTGGGCTTGCTTTTCCTCTCCAAATCTTCCGACCCCTTTTCTGAATGACCAGGGGCTCTATTTATAGGCGTGGAAGGTTGAAATCCCGCCTAAAACCTGGGGAGGTTGCTTGGCACGTGAGGGGGGGCCCACAGGCCCGTGTTCTCGGAATCCGTGCCCAGTTTGGGATCGATTCGAAGTGATTTTCGAATCGATCAAGAATCCATCCAATTGAGCTGAAATTTGGTGTGAACATTCTTCAACATGTATGTAAGCTCCTGTAAAAATTTCATTGCATTTGGATCAACGGTTTGGAAGATATGATCGATCCAAGTTCTAGAATTCGTGCGTCCTGATTGGTTCGAACCCATGGTCTGTCTACTTCGAAACCATGTATTTCGAACCCACGAGGCCAACTCTCTCGAATCCATACCCTTCGAATCCATCTTCAGTCCTTCGACTCCATAACTCTCGAATCCATGCAAACTTCGAATCCATTCACCTCCTACGAATCCATCGAAACTTCGAATCCATTTACTTTCTACGAATCCATCAAAACTTCGAATCCATCATTTTCCACGAATCCATCAGAACTTCGAATCCATCATTTTCCACGAATCCATCAGAACTTTGAATCCATCATTTCCTACGAATCCATTAAAACTTCGTATCCATTTCCTTCTTCGAGCTTCATCATTCGAATCCACTATCTTCGAGTCCGCGTCCATCATTCGAACCCACTATCTTCTAGTCCATGTCCATCGTTCGAATCCACTATCTTTGAGTCCATATCCATCATTCGAATCCATGTCTATTGCACTGAAGTCATTCCTTTCGAACCCAATCTAGTTCCCGTTGATTCGAACCTGATGGGTTCGAACCTGATGGGTTCGAACCTGATGGGTTCGAACCTGATGGGTTCGATCCTGATGGGTTCGAAACTGATGGGTTCGAACCTGATGGGTTCGAACCTGATGGTTTCGAACCTGATGGGATCGAACCTGATGGGTTCGAACAACATTCCTCTCCCACCTTGAATCCATCATATTTCCTCCATACGAACTCCGATTAACTTGATATTTGAAACATAGCCTTTCATAGTCCTTATCGTCATTTTCAATCAATTTCGCCTCGATCGGAGTTCAACAGAATTTTGACGATATCCATCGTAGCCTTTATTCCCAGTCCTGCTATCCATAATTCCTTGCCAATTTGTTGTTATTCCCGTTTTGACCATAAAATGGGGTAACAGTCTGCCCCCCAAAACATGCCTTGTGATAACAAGACGTGTTTTGAATAGTTCCGAATCCAATATTCGAAGTCCAAAGCCATATTGCCAGAGTGTATCATTCTTGACTGCTTCGAGTCGATGTCCAGTTCCATATCCAATAACCAAAGCCTTAGCCAATTCCGTATCCATTCGAAGTCGACAACCGAGTTCCAATCCATCCTTATCCAATAGCCAATAATTGAAGCCAGGACCTCTCCGGGTCAATAGCCATATCCATAACCTCTCCGGGTTCCTGCCAAGCGCGATCCATACTTGATGTCCTTGGCCCAGTGTCCCTGGGCGTTGTAAAATGCCATGGCTTAAGTCCTAAGCCGAATCCTGATCTCTCCGGACCCTTGCCGAGCATAGTCCATACTCAACGACCTTGGCCCAGTGTCCCTGGGCGCTGTAAAATGCCATGGCTTAAGTCCTAAGCCGAATCCTGATCTCTCCGGACCCTTGCCAAGCATAGTCCATACTTGACGACCTGAAAATAATATATGATAACAGAGGGCCTAAGTCCTAGGCCGAATCCTGGTCACTCCGGACCCTTGCCGAGCATAGTACATACTCGACGACCTGAATGAGTCAACTCACCTTGTTTGGGTAAAGTGACACACCCCTTGCCAGGCATAATCCATACCCGACGACCATTTATCAAAAACCAGATAAAAGTCCAACCAAAAATCTATTCCAAAGCCCAAAAATCCAAATCCAAAAATTCAAATCCGAAATCCAAATCCAAAATCCAAATCCAAACCCAAAAATTCAAATCCAAAACCAGAAAACCAGAAATCCAAACCAGAATCCAAAACCAAAAACAATTGTCCAAAGGAAAATCCAAATAAAAAAGCAAGAAAAACCAGGAGCTCAATCCATGCTCCAAAACCAAATCCAAAAAGAAAAGCAATGTCCAATCTGAAAGCAAGAAATAAATTTCACAAACCATAGCGTCCCGGGTTATCATCATTCAGAGCGTGCCTAGGGGCTATCTCCGTCCCCGTACATGTGTAAATGACTTTACCGTTTGCTAACAGCTTGCTACTTATTCCATATTACCTTGGTCAATGGATGATCAATCGACGATCATCCCTGGGCCTCCCATCATCACGGCGTGAGGTGGTCGGCGGTTGCTCCTGCTCCACCGTTGCATCCCGAGTTCCAACATATTGCTGCAACTGTCCATTCCTTACATGCTCCTCGATTATATCCTTTAGGTGCCTGCAGCTGTTGGTATCGTGTCCATCCAGATCATGGAAGAGACAGTGCCTTCCTGATGTCCTTTCCCGCTCTGTTGGTTCCCTCCTAGCCGGCCTTCGGTAGGGAAGGCGATTCCGAGTTTCCAAGTATATCCGTTCCAGCGTCTCGTTCAATCCAGTGTATGTGGAAAACTTTGGGTCCTTCCATCGTTTTCTAGCGTTTCCAGAGTCGTCATCTAACTTCCTTTTTCCTTTATCCCTATCCGAACCGTTTTTGGATACCGCTCCAACCTCGATTGTGCTAACCTTTTTTGACTTTAAATCCGTACTTGCATCTTCTTGTCGAAGGAACCTTTCTGCCTCATGAAAGAATTCGTCGAGATTTCGCGGGGGATCTCGTATCAGAGATACCTTGAAATCCGAATTCTCCTTGACTCCTGATACTGCTGCCATTAAAACCATTGATGGATCAGGCCGATCCACCGAAGCGACTGCCGCGCTGAATCGAGTTAGAAAAGTTCTAAGTGATTCGTCCATTCTTTGCTTTACCGATGTTAAAGTCATCACGTTCTTTGGCCTCTTAACGTGAACCCGAAACTGTCCTAGAAACTTTTCCACTAATTCCTTCCAAGTCCTGATAGATCCTTCTCCCAGTTGCCTAAACCACATTGCAGCCAAGTCCTTCAAATACAAAGGGAAACATCGGGCCATCACTTCCTCCGATGCCCCCAGCACCTCCATGTGTCTGGTGTACCTCATTAAGTGATCTGTTGGATCCGTCTTACCATCATATACCTCCACGCTAGGTAGCTTGAACTTAGGTGGATTCCGAGCCATCCTTATCTCCCGAACGAATGGACTTCTATTCACTCCTTCCAAATCTCCGTTTGTCAACCCACCTCGCACAGTCTTCCTAATCATCTCTACTAACCCTGTATTGTCTGGTAGGGGTTGCCCCCCATGCCCCCGAGGGAACTCTGGTACATATTCCTCGTGTGGCTCACTAGCAGCAACGTTAGTTCTAGCTTGCTGAATTCCTTCCAAAGGTACTTCTGCATTGAATCCTGTGGGCCTGCCCCCAAGCCCTTGTTGATTGCCTTCTGGCTCCGTATCCTGTCCTTCATTGGGTTCCACAATCCTAGCTCCTTGTCCTGCATCCGCAGCTGTTGTAGCTGTTCCTAAGCTCTGCATTCCTGTAGCTCTCATTTGTTCCAAGAAAGTTTGCATCATTTCCTGTTGACTTTTCAACAATCTCTCCTGCAAAGAATTGGCCATAGCTTCCATTTCATCCCGAGTTATGTAGACTGAAGCCCGTCCTTCCTCACCTCCGGAGGATGCTTGCTGACTTCCTCCTTGTTGGCTTCTCTCAGCCCTTAGCCTTCTGCTATCCTGTCTAGCCATTGTCTTCCAAATCCAAATTCCTCAAACTCTTCAAATCCGATGTAGCGGGTGCTAGTTGTTCTCAGTGAAAGCACCAAAATGTTTGCGCCAAAATTGGCCACAAACACCCAATACCGTGAAAGCACCAGTGTGTGAATATAAATTAATGATATTCAAACACAAACAACAGATCTCAACATATAATAGACAGCAACCACAAAAGTAAAGAACAGGGACACAAGTTTTATAGTGGTTCGGCTATCTTCGGCCTACGTCCACTCCAATTTTTTCTTTTTTATTGATTATCCTTGAAGATTACAAGTGATTACAACAGTTGTAGTGACCAAATCTGAAGAAAATAGCAGAAATAATGCTATGGAATGATTTTAGCAGCGTCTGGGCTTGCTTTTCCTCTCCAAATCTTCCGACCCCTTTTCTGAATGACCAGGGGCTCTATTTATAGGCGTGGAAGGTTGAAATCCCGCCTAAAACCTGGGGAGGTTGCTTGGCACGTGAGGGGGGGGGCCACAGGCCCGTGTTCTCGGAATCCGTGCCCAGTTTGGGATCGATTCGAAGTGATTTTCGAATCGATCAAGAATCCATCCAATTGAGCTGAAATTTGGTGTGAACATTCTTCAACATGTATGTAAGCTCCTGTAAAAATTTCATTGCATTTGGATCAACGGTTTGGAAGATATGATCGATCCAAGTTCTAGAATTCGTGCGTCCTGATTGGTTCGAACCCATGGTCTGTCTACTTCGAAACCATGTATTTCGAACCCACGAGGCCAACTCTCTCGAATCCATACCCTTCGAATCCATCTTCAGTCCTTCGACTCCATAACTCTCGAATCCATGCAAACTTCGAATCCATTCACCTCCTACGAATCCATCGAAACTTCGAATCCATTTACTTTCTACGAATCCATCAAAACTTCGAATCCATCATTTTCCACGAATCCATCAGAACTTCGAATCCATCATTTTCCACGAATCCATCAGAACTTCGAATCCATCATTTCCTACGAATCCATTAAAACTTCGTATCCATTTCCTTCTTCGAGCTTCATCATTCGAATCCACTATCTTCGAGTCCGCGTCCATCATTCGAACCCACTATCTTCTAGTCCATGTCCATCGTTCGAATCCACTATCTTTGAGTCCATATCCATCATTCGAATCCATGTCTATTGCACTGAAGTCATTCCTTTCGAACCCAATCTAGTTCCCGTTGATTCGAACCTGATGGGTTCGAACCTGATGGGTTCGAACCTGATGGGTTCGAACCTGATGGGTTCGAACCTGATGGGTTCGAAACTGATGGGTTCGAACCTGATGGGTTCGAACCTGATGGTTTCGAACCTGATGGGATCGAACCTGATGGGTTCGAACAACATTCCTCTCCCACCTTGAATCCATCATATTTCCTCCATACGAACTCCGATTAACTTGATATTTGAAACATAGCCTTTCATAGTCCTTATCGTCATTTTCAATCAATTTCGCCTCGATCGGAGTTCAACAGAATTTTGACGATATCCATCGTAGCCTTTATTCCCAGTCCTGCTATCCATAATTCCTTGCCAATTTGTTGTTATTCCCGTTTTGACCATAAAAAGGGGTAACACCATACACCCATTTTTAAAGGTCGTACGGCACGGTTTCGTCATTTTGGACGGATGTTGCACCTTGCACCGCAGATGTTGCACCCTGTGGAAATCGATTCTTCGGAGGGCCATAACTCTTGGCTCGTTTAGAGTTACGGAGCCATAACCAGTCAAAACGAAGGTATCTGTGAGTTCTACAGCTATGACGGCTTTCAGCCGTCACTGGTTAGTTTCATACCCAAAAAATCCTATCCAAACCTCAATCGGGTCATGGAAGTTTTTTACCCTTCGGTTTTTCGTCACGTGGATTTTTTGCGTAAAAACGGGATCCCCGTGGCTGGTCATTGATTTACCATCGCTAGAGAGTGGTGCACCATGGTACTGCACCGTTTCAAATCCATGCACCCATTTCTAAAGGTCGTACGGCACGGTTTCGTCATTTTGGACGGATGTTGCACCTTGCACCGCAGATGTTGCACCTTGTGGAAATCGATTCTTCGGAGGGCCAAAACTGTTGGCTCGTTTAAAGTTACGGGAGCCATAACCAGTCAAAACGAAGGTATCTGTGAGTTCTACAGCTTTGACGGCTTTTAGCCGTCACTGGTTAGTTTCATACCCAAAAAATCCTATACGAACCTCAATCGGGTCATGGAAGTTTTTTACCCTTCGTTTTTTCGTCACGTGGATTTTTTCTATAAAACGGGATCCCCGTGGCTGGTCAATGATTTACCATCGCTGGAAAGTGGTGCACCATGGTACTGCACCGTTTCAAATCCATGCACCCATTTCTAAAGGTCGTACGGCACGGTTTCGTCATTTTGGACGGATGTTGCACCTTGCACCGCAGATGTTGCACCCTGTGGAAATCGATTCTTTGGAGGGCCAGACTCTTGGCTCGTTTAGAGTTACGAGAGCCATAACCAGTCAAAACGAAGGTATCTGTGAGTTCTACAGCTTTGACGGCTTTTAGCCGTCACTGGTTAGTTTCATACCCAAAAAATCCTATCCGAACCTCAATCGGGTCATGGAAGTTTTTTACCCTTCGTTTTTTCGTCACGTGGATTTTTTCTGTAAAACGGGATCCCCGTGGCTGGTCAATGATTTACCATCGCTAGAAAGTGGCGCACCATGGTACTGCACCGTTTCAAATCCATGCACCCATTTCTAAAGGTCGTACGACACGGTTTCGTCATTTTGGACGGATGTTGCACCTTGCACCGCAAATGTTGCACCTTGTGGAAATCGATTCTTCGGAGGGCCATAACTCTTGGCTCGTTTAGAGTTACGGGAGCCATAACCAGTCAAAACGAAGGTATCTGTGAGTTCTACAGCTTTGACGGCTTTTAGCCGTCACTGGTTAGTTTCATACCCAAAAAATCCTATCCGAACCTCAATCGGGTCATGGAAGTTTTTTACCCTTCGTTTTTTCGTCACGTGGATTTTTTCTGTAAAACGGGATCCCTGTGGCTGGTCAATGATTTACCATCGCTGGAAAGTGGTGCACCATGGTACTGCACCGTTTCAAATCCATGCACCCATTTCTAAAGGTCGTACGGCACGGTTTCGTCATTTTGGACGGATGTTGCACCTTGCACCGCAGATGTTGCACCTTGTGGAAATCGATTCTTCGGAGGGCCATAACTCTTGGCTCGTTTAGAGTTACGGGAGCCATAACCAAACAAAACGAAGGTATCTGTGAGTTCTACAGCTTTGACGGCTTTTAGCCGTCACTGGTTAGTTTCATACCCAAAAAATCCTATCCGAACCTCAATCGGGTCATGGAAGTTTTTTACCCTTCGTTTTTTCGTCACGTGGATTTTTTCTGTAAAACGGGATCCCCGTGGCTGGTCAATGATTTACCATCGCTGGAAAGTGGTGCACCATGGTACTGCACCGTTTCAAATCCATGCACCCATTTCTAAAGGTCGTACGGCACGGTTTCGTCATTTTGGACGGATGTTGCACCTTGCGCCGCAGATGTTGCACCCTGTGGAAATCGATTCTTCGGAGGGCCAGAACTCTTGGCTCGTTTAGAGTTACGAGAGCCATAACCAGTCAAAACGAAGGTATCTGTGAGTTCTACAGCTATGTTGGCTTTCTGCCGTCACAGGTTAGTTTCATACCCAAAAAATCCTATCCGAACCTCAATCGGGTCATGGAAGTTTTTTACCCTTCGTTTTTTCGTCACGTGGATTTTTTCTGTAAAACGGGATCCCCATGGCTGGTCAATGATTTACCATCGCTGGAGAGTGGTGCACCATGGTACTGCACCGTTTCAAATCCATGTACCCATTTCTAAAGGTCGTACGGCACGGTTTCGTCATTTTGGACGGATGTTGCACCTTGCACCGAAGATGTTGCACCCTATGGATATCGATTATTCGGAGGGCCATAACTCTTGGCTCGTTTAGAGTTACGGGATCCATAACCAGTCAAAACGAAGGTATCTGTGAGTTCTACAGCTATGATGGCTTTCAGCCATCACTGGTTAGTTTCATACGCAAAAACTCCTATCCGAACCTCAATCGGGTAATGGAAGTTTTTTACCCTTCGTTTTTTCGTCACGTGGATTTTTCTGTAAAACGGGATCCCCGTGGCTGGTCAATGATTTACCATCGCTGGAGAGTGGTGCACCATGGTACTGCACCGTTTCAAATCCATGCACCCATTTCTAAATGTCGTACGGCACGGTTTCGTCATTTTGGACGGATGTTGCACCTTGCACCGTAGATGTTGCACCCTGTGGATATCGATTATTCGGAGGGCCATAACTCTTGGCTCGTTTAGAGTTACGGGAGCCATAACCAGTCAAAATGAAGGTATCCGTTAGTTCTACAGCAATGACAGCTTTCAGCCGTCACTGGTTAGTTTCGTACCCAAAAAATCCTATCCGAACCTCAATCGGGTCATGGAAGTTTTTTACCCTTCGATTTTTCGTCACGTGGATTTTTTCTGTAAATTGGGATCCCCGTGGCTGGTCTATGATTTACCATCGCTGGAGAGTGGTGCACCATGGCACTGCACTGTTTCAAATCCATGCACCCATTTCTAAAGGTCGTACGGCACGATTTCGTCATTTTGGACGGATGTTGCACCTTACACCGTAGATGTCGCACCGTGTGGATATCGATTATTCGGAGGGCCATAACTCTTGGCTCGTTTAGAGTTACGGGAGCCATAACCAGTCAAAACGAAGGTATCTGTGAGTTCTACAGCTATGATGGCTTTCGGCCATCACTGGTTAGTTTCATACGCAAAAACTCCTATCCGAACCTTAATCGGGTAATGGAAGTTTTTTACCCTTCGTTTTTTCGTCACGTGGATTTTTCTGTAAAACGGGATCCCCGTGGCTGGTCAATGATTTACCATCGCTGGAGAGTGGTGCACCATGGTACTACACCGTTTCAAATCCATGCACCCATTTCTAAATGTCTTACGGCACAGTTTCATCATTTTGGACGGATGTTGCACCTTGCACCGTAGATGTTGCACCCTGTGGATATAGATTATTCGGAGGGCCATAACACTTGGCTCGTTTAGAGTTACGGGAGCCATAACCAGACAAAACGAAGGTATCTGTGAGTTCTACAGCTATGATGGCTTTCAGCCGTCACTGGTTAGTTTCATACCCAAAAAATCCTATCCAAACCTCAATCGGGTCATGGAAGTTTTTTACCCTTCGTTTTTTCGTCACGTGGATTTTTTCTGTAAAACGAGATCCCCGTGGCTGGTCAATGATTTACCATCGCTGGAGAGTGGTGCACCACGGTACTGCACTGTTTCAAATCCATGCACCCATTTCTAAAGGTCGTACGGCACGGTTTCGTCATTTTGGACGGATGTTGCACCTTGCACCGTAGATGTTGCACCCTATGGATATCGATCATTCGGAGGGCCATAACTCTTGGCTCGTTCAGAGTTACGGGAGCCATAACCAGTCAAAACGAAGGTATCTGTGAGTTCTACAGCTATGACAGCTTTCAGCCGTCACTGGTTAGTTTCGTACCCAAAAAATCCTATCCGAACCTCAATCGGGTCATGGAAGTTTTTTACCCTTCGATTTTTCGTCACGTGGATTTTTTCTGTAAAACGGGATCCCCGTGGCTGGTCAATGATTTACCATCGCTGGAGAGTGGTGCACCATGGTACTGCACCGTTTCAAATCCATGCACCAATTTCTAAAGGTCGTACGGCACGGTTTCGTCATTTTGGACGGATGTTGCACCTTGCACCGTAGATGTTGCACCCTGTGGATATCGATTCTTCGGAGGGCCATAACTCTTGGCTCGTTTAGAGTTACGGGCGCCACAACCAGTCAAAACGAAGGTATCTGTGAGTTCTACAGCTACGACGGCTTTCAGCCGTCACTGGTTAGTTTCATACCCAAAAAATCCTATCCGAACCTCAATCGTGTCATGGAAGTTTTTTACCCTTCGTTTTTTCGTCACGTGGATTTTTTCTGTAAAATGGGATCCCAGTGGCTAGTCAATGATTTTCCATCGCTGGAGAGTGCTGCACCATGGTACTGCACCATTTCAAATCCATGCACCCATTTCTAAAGGACGTACGGCACGGTTTCGTCATTTTGGACGGATGTTGCACCTTGCACCGAAGATGTTGCACCCTGTGGAAATCGATTCTTCGGAGGGCCATAACTCTTGGCTCGTTTAGAGTTACGGGAGCCACAACCAGTCAAAATGAAGGTATCTGTGAGTTCTACAGCTATGACGGCTTTTAGCCATCATTGGTTAGTTTCATACCCAAAAAATCCTATCCGAACCTCAATCGGGTCATGGAAGTTTTTTACCCTTCGTTTTTTCGTCACGTGGATTTTTTCTGTAAAAAGGGATCCCCGCGGCTGGTCAATGATTTACCATCGCTGGAGAGTCGTACACCATGGTACTGCACCGTTTCAAATCCATGCATCCATTTCTAAAGGTCGTACGGCACGGTTTCGTCATTTTGGACGGATGTTGCACCTTGCACCGTAGATGTTGCACCCTTTGGATATCGATTCTTCGGAGGGCCATAACTCTTGGCTCGTTTAGAGTTACGGGAGCCAAAACTAGTCAAAACGAAGGTATCTGTGAGTTCTACATCTCTGACAGCTTTCTGCCGTCACGGGTTAGTTTCATACCCAAAAAATCCTATCCGAACCTCGATCGGTTCATGGAAGTTTTTTACCCTTCGTTTTTTCGTCACGTGGATTTTTTCTGTAAAACGGGATCCCCGTGGCTGGTCAATGATTTACCATCGCTGGAGAGTGGTGCACCATGGTACTGCACCGTTTCAAATCCATGCACCCATTTCTAAAGGTCGTACGGCACGGTTTCGTCATTTTGGACGGATGTTGCACCTTGCGCCGCGGATGTTGCACCCTTTGGATATCGATTATTCGGAGGGCCATAACTCTTGGCTCGTTTAGATTTACGGGACCCATAACCTGTCAAAATGAAGGTATCTGTGAGTTCTACAGCTATGACGGCTTTCAGCCGTCACTGGTTAGTTTCATACCCAAAAATCCTATCCGAACCTCAATCGGGTCATGGAAGTTTTTTGCCCTTCGTTTTTTCGTCACGTGGATTTTTTCTGTAAAACGGGATCCCCGTGGCTGGTCAATGATTTACCATCGCTGGAGAGTGGTGCACCATGGCACTGCACCGTTTCAATTCCATGCACCCATTTCTAAAGGTCGTACGGCACGGTTTCGTCATTTTGGACGGATGTTGCACCTTGCGCCATAGATGTTGCACCCTATGGATATCTATTATTCGAAGGGCCATAACTCTTGGCTCGTTTAGAGTTACGGGAGCCAAAACCAGTCAAAACGAAGGTATCTGTGCGTTCTACAGCTACGACGGCTTTCTGCCGTCACTGGTTAGTTTCATACCCAAAAAATCCTATCCGAACCTCAATCGGGTCAAGGAAGTTTTTAACCCTTCGTTTTTTCGTCACGTGGATTTTTTCTGTAAAACGGGATCCCTGTGGCTGGTCTATGATTTACCATCGCTAGAGAGTGGTGCACCATGGCACTGCAATGTTTCAAATCCATGCACTCATTTCTAAAGGTCGTACGGCACTGTTTCGTCGTTTTGGACGGATGTTGCACCTTGCACCGCAAATGTTGCACCTTGTGGAAATCGATTCTTCGGAGGGCCATAACTCTTGGCTCGTTTAGAGTTACGGGAGCCATAACCAGTCAAAACGAAGGTATCTGTGAGTTCTACAGCTTTGACGGCTTTTAGCCGTCACTGGTTAGTTTCATACCCAAAAAATCCTATCCGAACCTCAATCGGGTCATGGAAGTTTTTTACCCTTCGTTTTTTCGTCACGTGGATTTTTTCTGTAAAACGGGATCCCCGTGGCTGGTCAATGATTTACCCTCGCTGGAGAGTGGTGCACCATGGCACTGCAATGTTTCAAATCCATTCACCCGTTTCTAAAGGTCGTACGACACGGTTTCGTCATTTTGGACGGATGTTGCACCTTGCACCGTAGATGTTGCACCCTATGGATATCGATTATTCGGATGGCCATAACTCTTGGCTCGTTTGGAGCTACGGGAGCCATAACCAGTCAAAACGAAGGTATCTGTGAGTTCTACAGCTATGATGGCTTTCAGCCGTCACTGGTTAGTTTCATACCCAAAAAATCATGTCCGAACCTCAATCGGGTCATGGAAGTTTTTTACCCTTCGTTTTTTCGTCACGTGGATTTTTCTGTAAAACGGGATCCCCGTGGCTGGTCAATGATTTACCATCGCTGGAGAGTGGTGCACCATGGTACTGCACCGTTTCAAATCCATGCACCCATTTCTAAAGGTCGTACGGCACGGTTTCGTCATTTTGTACGGATGTTGCACCTTGCACCGCAGATGTTGCACCTTGTGGAAATCGATTCTTCGGAGGGCCATAACTCTTGGCTCGTTTGGAGTTACGGGAGCCATAACCAGTCAAAACGAAGGTATCTGTGAGTTCTACAGCTTTGACGGCTTTTAGCCGTCACTGGTTAGTTTCATACCCAAAAAATCCTATCCGAACCTCAATCGGGTCATGGAAGTTTTTTACCCTTCGTTTTTTCGTCACGTGGATTTTTTCTGTAAAACGGGATCCCCGTGGCTGGTCAATGATTTACCATCGCTGGAGAGTGGTGCACCATGGCACTGCAATGTTTCAAATCCATTCACCCGTTTCTAAAGGTCGTACGACACGGTTTCGTCATTTTGGACGGATGTTGCACCTTGCACCGTAGATGTTGCACCCTATGGATATCGATTATTCGGATGGCCATAACTCTTGGCTCGTTTGGAGCTACGGGAGCCATAACCAGTCAAAACGAAGGTATCTGTGAGTTCTACAGCTATGATAGCTTTCAGCCGTCACTGGTTAGTTTCATACCCAAAAAATCATGTCCGAACCTCAATCGGGTCATGGAAGTTTTTTACCCTTCGTTTTTTCGTCACGTGGATTTTTCTGTAAAACGGGATCCCCGTGGCTGGTCAATGATTTACCATCGCTGGAGAGTGGTGCACCATGGTACTGCACCGTTTCAATTCCATGCACCCATTTCTAAATGTCGTACGGCACGGTTTCGTCATTTTGGACGGATGTTGCACCTTGCGCCGCGGATGTTGCACCCTGTGGATATCGATTATTCGGAGGGCCATAACTCTTGGCTCGTTTAGATTTATGGGACCCATAGCCTGTCAAAATGAAGGTACCTGTGAGTTCTATAGCTATGACGGCTTTCAGCCGTCACTGGTTAGTTTCATACCCAAAAATCCTATCCGAACCTCAATCGGGTCATGGAAGTTCTTTACCCTTCGTTTTTTCGTCACGTGGATTTTTTCTGTAAAACGGGATCCCCGTGGCTGGTCAATGATTTACCATCGCTGGAGAGTGGTGCACCATGGCACTGCACCGCTTCAATTCCATGCACCCATTTCTAAAGGTCGTACGGCACGGTTTCGTCATTTTGGACGGATGTTGCACCTTGCGCCATAGATGTTGCACCCTATGGATATCTATTATTCGAAGGGCCATAACTCTTGGTTCGTTTAGAGTTACGGGAGCCAAAACCAGTCAAAACGAAGGTATCTGTGAGTTCTACAGCTATGACAGCTTTCTGCCGTCACTGGTTAGTTTCATACCCAAAAAATCCTATCCGAACCTCAATCGGGTCAAGGAAGTTTTTTACCCTTCGTTTTTTCGTCACGTGGATTTTTCTGTAAAACGGGATCCATGTGGCTGGTCTATGATTTACCATCGCTAGAGAGTGGTGCACCATGGCACTGTAATGCTTCAAATCCATGCACTCATTTCTAAAGGTCGTACGGCACTGTTTCGTCATTTTGGACGGATGTTGCACCTTACACCGTAGATGTTGCACCCTGTGGATATCGATTCTTCGAAGGGCCATAACTCTTGGCTCGTTTAGAGTTACGGGAGCCACAACTAGTCAAAACGAAGATATCTGTGAGTTCTACAGCTATGACGGCTTTCAGCCGTCACAGGTTAGTTTCACACCCAAAAAATCCTCTCCGAACCTCAATCGGGTCATGGAAGTTTTTTACCCTTCGTTTTTTCGTCACGTGGATTTTTTCTGTAAAACGGGATCCCCGTGGCTGGTCAATGATTTACCATCGCTGGAGAGTGGTGCACCATTGTACTGCATCGTTTCAAATCCATGCACCCATTTCTAAAGGTCGTACGGCACGGTTTCGTCATTTTGGACGGATGTTGCACCTTGCACCGATGATGTTGCACCCCGTGGAAAACGATTCTTCGGAGGGCCATAACTCTTGGCTCGTTTAGAGATATGGGAGCCATAACCATTCAAAACGAAGGTATCTGTGAGTTCTACAGCTATGACGGCTTTCAGCCGTCACTGGTTAGTTTCATACCCAAAAAATCCTATCCGAACCTCAATCGGGTCATGGAAGTTTTTACCCTTCGTTTTTTCGTCACGTGGATTTTTTCTGTAAAAAGGGATCCCCGTGGCTGGTCAATGATTTACCATCGCTGGAGAGTGGTGCACCATGGTACTGCACCGTTTCAAATCCATGCATCCATTTCTAAAGGTCGTACGGCACGGTTTCGTCATTTTGGACGGATGTTGCACCTTGCACCGTAGATGTTGTACCCTATGGATATCGATTCTTCGGAGGGCCATAACTCTTGGCTCGTTTAGTGTTACGGGAGCCATAACCAGTCAAAACGAAGGTATCTATGAGTTTTACAGCTATGACAGCTTTCTGCCGTCACCAGTTAGTTTCATACCCAAAAAATCCTATCCGAACCTCGATCGGGTCATGGAAGTTTTTTGCCCTTCGTTTTTTCGTCACGTGGATTTTTTCTGTAAAACGGGATCCCCGTGGCTGGTCAATGATTTACCATCGCTGGAGAGTGGTGCACCATGGTACTGCACCGTTTCAATTCCATGCACCCATTTCTAAAGGTCGTATGGCACGGTTTCGTCATTTTGGACGGATGTTGCACCTTGCGCCGTAGATGTTGCACCCTATGGATATCTATTATTCGAAGGGCCATAACTCTTGGCTCGTTTAGAGTTACGGGAGCCATAACCAGTCAAAACGAAGGTATCTGCGAGTTATACAGATATGATGGCTTTCAGCCGTCACTGGTTAGTTTCATACCCAAAAAATCCTATCCGAACCTCAATCGGGTCGTGGAAGTTTTTTACCCTTCGTTTTTTCGTCACGTGGATTTTTTCTGTAAAACGGGATCCCCGTGGTTGGTCAATGATTTACCATCGCTGGAGAGTGGTGCACCATGGTAATTCACCGTTTCAATTCCATGCACCCATTTCTAAAGGTCGTACGGCACGGTTTCGTCATTTTGGATGGATGTTGCACATTGCGCCGTAGATGTTGCACCCTATGGATATCTATAATTCAAAGGGCCATAACTCTTGGCTCGTTTAGAGTTACGGGAGCCATAACCAGTCAAAACGAAGGTATCTGTGAGTTATACAGCTTTGATGGCTTTCAGCCGTCACTGGTCAGTTTCATACCCAAAAAATCCTATCCGAACCTCAATCGGGTCATGGAAGTTTTTTACCCTTCGTTTTTTCGTCACGTGGATTTTTTCTGTAAAACGGGATCCCCGTGGCTGGTCAATGATTTACCATCGCCGGAGAGTGGTGCACCATGGTACTGCATCGTTTCAAATCCATGCATCCATTTCTAAAGGTCGTACGGCACGGTTTCGTCATTTTGGACGGATGTTGCACCTTGCACCGTAGATGTTGCACCCTGTGGATATCGATTCTTCGGAGGGCCATAACTCTTGGCTCGTTTAGAGTTACGGGAGCCACAACCAGTCAAAACGAAGGTATCTGTGAGTTCTACAGCTATGACGGCTTTCATCCGTCACTGGTTAGTTTCATACACAAAAAATCCTATCCGAACCTCAATCGGGTCATGGAAGTTTTTTACCCTTCGTTTTTTCGTCACGTGGATTTTTTCTGTAAAACGGGATCCCCGTGGCTGGTCAATGATTTACCATCGCTGGAGAGTGGTGCACCATGGTACTGCACCGTTTCAATTCCATGCACCCATTTCTAAAGGTCGTACGACACGGTTTCGTCATTTTGGACGGATGTTGCACCTTGCGCCGTAGATGTTGCACCCTATGGATATCTATTATTCAAAGGGCCATAACTCTTGGCTCGTTTAGAGTTACAGGAGCCATAACCAGTCAAAACGAAGGTATCTGTGAGTTCTACAACTATGACAGCTTTCTGCCGTCACCGGTTAGTTTCATACCCAAAAAATCCTATCCGAACCCCAATCGGGTCTAGGAAGTTTTTTACCCTTCGTTTTTTCGTCACGTGGATTTTTTCTGTAAAACGGGATCCCCGTGGCTGGTCTATGATTTACCATCGCTGGAAAGTGGTGCACCATGGTACTGCAATGTTTCAAATCCATGCACTCATTTCTAAAGGTCGTACGGCACTGTTTCGTCATTTTGGACGGATGTTGCACCTTGCACCGTAGATGTTGCACCCTGTGGATATCGATTCTTCGGAGGGCCATAACTCTTTGCTCGTTTAGAGTTACGGGAGCCACAACCAGTCAAAACGAAGGTATCTGTGAGTTCTACAGCTATGGCAGCTTTCAGTCGTCATTGATTAGATTCATACCCAAAAAATCCTATCCGAACCTCAATCGGGTCAAGGAAGTTTTTTACCCTTCGTTTTTTCGTCACGTGGATTTTTCTGAAAAACGGGATCCCCGTGGCTGGTCTATGATTTACCCTCGCTGGAGAGTGGTGCACCATGGCACTGCAATGTTTCAAATCCATTCACCCGTTTCTAAAGGTCGTACGACACGGTTTCGTCATTTTGGACGGATGTTGCACCTTGCACCGTAGATGTTGCACCCTATGGATATCGATTATTCGGATGGCCATAACTCTTGGCTCGTTTGGAGCTACGGGAGCCATAACCAGTCAAAACGAAGGTATCTGTGAGTTCTACAGCTATGATAGCTTTCAGCCGTCACTGGTTAGTTTCATACCCAAAAAATCATGTCCGAACCTCAATCGGGTCATGGAAGTTTTTTACCCTTCGTTTTTTCGTCACGTGGATTTTTTCTGTAAAACGGGATCCCCGTGGCTGGTCAATGATTTACCATCGCTGGAGAGTGGTGCACCATGGTACTGCACCGTTTCAAATCCCTGCAACCATTTCTAAAGGTCGTACGGCACGGTTTCGTCATTCTGGACGGATGTTGCACCTTGCACCGTAGATGTTGCACCCTTTGGATATTGATTATTCGGAGGGCCATAACTCTTGGCTCGTTTAGAGTTACGGGACCCATAACCTGTCAAAACGAAGGTATCTGTGAGTTCTACAGCTATGACGGCTTTCAGCCGTCACTGGTTAGTTTCATACCCAAAAAATCCTATCCGAACCTCAATCGGGTCATGGAAGTTTTTTACCCTTCGTTTTTTCGTCACATGGATTCTTTCTGTAAAACGGGATCCCCGTGGCTGGTCAATGATTTACCATCGCTGGAGAGTGGTGCACCATGGTACTGCACCGTTTCAATTCCATGCACCCATTTCTAAAGGTCGTACGGCACGGTTTCGTCATCTTGGACGGATGTTGCACCTTGCACCGCAGATGTTGCACCTTGTGGAAATCGATTCTTCGGAGGACCATAACTCTTGGCTCGTTTAGAGTTACGGGAGCCATAACCAGTCAAAACGAAGGTATCTGTGAGTTCTACAGCTATGATGGCTTTCAGCCGTCACTGGTCAGTTTCATACCCAAAAAATCCTATCCGAACCTCAATCGGGTCATGAAAGTTTTTTACCCTTCGTTTTTTCGTCACGTGGATTTTTTCTGTAAAACGGGATCCCCGTGGCTGGTCAATGATTTACCATCGCTGGAGAGTGGTGCACCATGGTACTGCACCGTTTCAATTCCATGCACCCATTTCTAAAGGTCGTACGGCACGGTTTCGTCATTTTGGACGGATGTTGCACCTTGCGCCGTAGATGTTGCACCCTATGGATATCGATTCTTCGGAGGGCCATAACTCTTTGCTCGTTTAGAGTTACGGGAGCCACAACCAGTCAAAACGAAGGTATCTGTGAGTTCTACAGCTATGGCAGCTTTCAGCCGTCATTGATTAGATTCATACCCAAAAAATCCTATCCGAACTTCAATCGGGTCAAGGAAGTTTTTTACCCTTCGTTTTTTCGTCACGTGGATTTTTCTGAAAAACGGGATCCCCGTGGCTGGTCTATGATTTACCCTCGCTGGAGAGTGGTGCACCATGGCACTGCAATGTTTCAAATCCATGCACCCGTTTCTAAAGGTCGTACGACACGGTTTCGTCATTTTGGACGGATGTTGCACCTTGCACCGTAGATGTTGCACCCTATGGATATCGATTATTCGGATGGCCATAACTCTTGGCTCGTTTGGAGCTACGGGAGCCATAACCAGTCAAAACGAAGGTATCTGTGAGTTCTACAGCTATGATAGCTTTCAGCCGTCACTGGTTAGTTTCATACCCAAAAAATCATGTCCGAACCTCAATCGGGTCATGGAAGTTTTTTACTCTTCGTTTTTTCGTCACGTGGATTTTTTCTGTAAAACGGGATCCCCGTGGCTGGTCAATGATTTACCATCGCTAGAAAGTGGCGCACCATGGTACTGCACCGTTTCAAATCCATGCACCCATTTCTAAAGGTCGTACGGCACGGTTTCGTCATTTTGGACGGATGTTGCACCTTGCACCGCAGATGTTGCACCTTGTGGAAATCGATTCTTCGGAGGGCCATAACTCTTGGCTCGTTTAGAGTTACGGGAGCCATAAACAGTCAAAACGAAGGTATCTGTGAGTTCTACAGCTTTGTTGGCTTTTAGCCGTCACTGGTTAGTTTCATACCCAAAAAATCCTATCCGAACCTCAATCGGGTCATGGAAGTTTTTTACCCTTCGTTTTTTCGTCACGTGGATTTTTTCTGTAAAACGGGATCCCTGTGGCTGGTCAATGATTTACCATCGCTGGAAAGTGGTGCACCATGGTACTGCACCGTTTCAAATCCATGCACCCATTTCTAAAGGTCGTACGGCACGGTTTCGTCATTTTGGACGGATGTTGCACCTTGCACCGCAGATGTTGCACCTTGTGGAAATCGATTCTTCGGAGGGCCATAACTCTTGGCTCGTTTAGAGTTACGGGAGCCATAACCAAACAAAACGAAGGTATCTGTGAGTTCTACAGCTTTGACGGCTTTTAGCCGTCACTGGTTAGTTTCATACCCAAAAAATCCTATCCGAACCTCAATCGGGTCATGGAAGTTTTTTACCCTTCGTTTTTTCGTCACGTGGATTTTTTCTGTAAAACGGGATCCCCGTGGCTGGTCAATGATTTACCATTGCTGGAAAGTGGTGCACCATGGTACTGCACCGTTTCAAATCCATGCACCCATTTCTAAAGGTCGTACGGCACGGTTTCGTCATTTTGGACGGATGTTGCACCTTGCACCGCAGATGTTGCACGCTGTGGAAATCGATTCTTCGGAGGGCCAGAACTCTTGGCTCGTTTAGAGTTACGAGAGCCATAACCAGTCAAAACGAAGGTATCTGTGAGTTCTACAGCTATGATGGCTTTCTGCCGTCACTGGTTAGTTTCATACCCAAAAAATCCTATCCGAACCTCAATCGGGTCATGGAAGTTTTTTACCCTTCGTTTTTTCGTCACGTGGATTTTTTCTGTAAAACGGGATCCCCATGGGTGGTCAATGATTTACCATCGCTGGAGAGTGGTGCACCATGGTACTGCACCGTTTCAAATCCATGTACCCATTTCTAAAGGTCGTACGGCACGGTTTCGTCATTTTGGACGGATGTTGCACCTTGCACCGAAGATGTTGCACCCTATGTATATCGATTATTCGGAGGGCCATAACTCTTGGCTCGTTTAGAGTTACGGGAGCCATAACCAGTCAAAACGAAGGTATCTGTGAGTTCTACAGCTATGATGGCTTTCAGCCATCACTGGTTAGTTTCATACGCAAAAACTCCTATCCGAACCTCAATCGGGTAATGGAAGTTTTTTACCCTTCGTTTTTTCGTCACGTGGATTTTTCTGTAAAACGGGATCCCCGTGGCTGGTCAATGATTTACCATCGCTGGAGAGTGGTGCACCATGGTACTGCACCGTTTCAAATCCATGCACCCATTTCTAAATGTCGTACGGCACGGTTTCGTCATTTTGGACGGATGTTGCACCTTGCACCGTAGATGTTGCACCCTGTGGATATCGATTATTCGGAGGGCCATAACTCTTGGCTCGTTTAGAGTTACGGGAGCCATAACCAGTCAAAACGAAGGTATCTGTGAGTTCTACAGCTATGATGGCTTTCAGCCGTCACTGGTTAGTTTCATACCCAAAAAATCCTATCCGAACCTCAATCGGGTCATGGAAGTTTTTTACCCTTCGTTTTTTCGTCACGTGGATTTTTTCTGTAAAACGAGATCCCCGTGGCTGGTCAATCATTTACCATCGCTGGAGAGTGGTGCACCATGGTACTGCACCGTTTCAAATCCATGCACCCATTTGAAAAGGTCGTACGGCACGGTTTCGTCATTTTGGACGGATGTTGCACCTTGCACCGTAGATGTTGCACCCTATGGATATCGATTATTCGGAGGGCCATAACTCTTGGCTCGTTCCGAGTTACGGGAGCCATAACCAGTCAAAACGAAGGTATCTGTGAGTTCTACAGCTATGGCAGCTTTCAGCCGTCATTGATTAGATTCATACCCAAAAAATCCTATCCGAACCTCAATCGGGTCAAGGAAGTTTTTTACCCTTCGTTTTTTCGTCACGTGGATTTTTCTGAAAAACGGGATCCCCGTGGCTGGTCTATGATTTACCCTCGCTGGAGAGTGGTGCACCATGGCACTGCAATGTTTCAAATCCATTCACCCGTTTCTAAAGGTCGTACGACACGGTTTCGTCATTTTGGACGGATGTTGCACCTTGCACCGTAGATGTTGCACCCTATGGATATCGATTATTCGGATGGCCATAACTCTTGGCTCGTTTGGAGCTACGGGAGCCATAACCAGTCAAAACGAAGGTATCTGTGAGTTCTACAGCTATGATAGCTTTCAGCCGTCACTGGTTAGTTTCATACCCAAAAAATCATGTCCGAACCTCAATCGGGTCATGGAAGTTTTTTACCCTTCGTTTTTTCGTCACGTGGATTTTTTCTGTAAAACGGGATCCCCGTGGCTGGTCAATGATTTACCATCGCTGGAGAGTGGTGCACCATGGTACTGCACCGTTTCAAATCCCTGCACCCATTTCTAAAGGTCGTACGGCACGGTTTCGTCATTCTGGACGGATGTTGCACCTTGCACCGTAGATGTTGCACCCTTTGGATATTGATTATTCGGAGGGCCATAACTCTTGGCTCGTTTAGAGTTACGGGACCCATAACCTGTCAAAACGACGGTATCTGTGAGTTCTACAGCTATGACGGCTTTCAGCCGTCACTGGTTAGTTTCATACCCAAAAAATCCTATCCGAACCTCAATCGGGTCATGGAAGTTTTTTACCCTTCGTTTTTTCGTCACATGGATTCTTTCTGTAAAACGGGATCCCCGTGGCTGGTGTTATCCCATTTTTTGGTCAAAACTGGACTATCGACAAATTAGCAAGGAATAATGGATGCCGGGATTGAAAATCGATTGGAAGCAAGGCTCAACGCTAGCCTAGAAGTCCATCCTACATTCTCAGTGCAGAGGCTCATTCGGCCCCAGGAACATTCGGCCCCAAGCTTCATTCGGCCCCAAGACCATTCGGCCCCAAGCTTCATTCGGCCCCAAGCTTCATTCGGCCCAAGCCCTCCAATACCGAACCAACATGCTCTACAGCCGAACCAAGATCACCACCGGACCAATACCACTACCGGATCCACTCCACTACCGGACCAGCCACCTACCTCAATGCCGAATGGACCTCCATTCCACTCCTTCACCGGTCCAACACCACCCATTCCAAACCGAATGAAGCCTCACCGAACCAGACAATTGCCAGTCCAGATTGCTTCAGCCCGGGCCCACCAGCAGCTATATACTTCCAAGACCCCTGCCCCCTACCTCACTCTATAAATAGAGGGGCAGGGGTACAACAATGGCAGACAAGTTTGAGAGCTCAAACCGGGAAGGAACTTTCAAACAACTTTCATACACTTGTACTACAAGCTTTGTACTTGTAATCGGATCGGAAAAGGAGAATAACATATAAAGTGGACGTAGGCACATTCTGGCCGAACCACTATAAATCTGTGTGTCTTTTACAGTTTAGTCCCTGCTTTTTACGCATTTGCATAAACCACCTAAATCACTACGAACAACATAAAATCAACTAAATCATACGACTTGGAGTTTTTTGCCCATCTTTTGTGCAAACGTATTTGAGTTATTTGCTGAGATCTGTGATTTGTGTTTGAATATCGCTGACTTATATTCATACACTGGTGCTTTCACGGTATTGGGTGTTTGTGGCCATTTTTTACGCAAACATTTTGGTGCTTTCACTGAGAAGGACCAGCTCCCACTACATCGGATAGAAGTTTGGATTTGGAAGACAATGACTAGGCAAAACAGTAGAAGGCTAAGGGCTGAGAGAAGCCAACAAGGAGGAAGTCAACAAGCATCCTCCGGAGGTGAGGAAGGACCGGCTTCGATCTATATAACCCGGGATGAAATGGAAGCCATAACAAATTCACTGCAAGAGAGGTTGCTGAAAAGTCAACAGGAAATGATGCAAACTTTCTTGGAGCAAATGAGAGTTGCAGGGATGCAGAACCTAGGAACAGCTACAACGGCTGTGGATGCAGGACAAGAAGCTAGGGTTATGGAACCCAATGAAGGACAGGATACGGAGCCAGGCGGCAATCGACAAGGGCTTGGGGGCAGGCCCACAGGATTCAACACAGGAGAACCTTTGGAAGGAGTTCAACAGGCTAGAACCAACGTTGCTGCTAACGAGCCACACGAAGAGTATGTACCGGAGTTCCCTCGGGGGCAACCCCCGACAGATAACGGTGGATTGGTAGATATAATCAGGAAGACTGTGCGAGGTGGTTTGACCAACGGAGACTTGGAAGGAGTAAACAGGAGTCCGTTCACCCGGGAAATAAGGATGGCTCAGAATCCACCTAAGTTCAAGCTACCTAGCGTGGAGGCATACAATGGCAAGGAAGACCCTACGGATCACTTGATGAGATACACCAGACACATGGAGGTGCTGGGGGCATCGGAGGAGGTGATGGCCCGATGCTTCCCTTTGTACTTGACGGACTTAGCTGCAATGTGGTTCAGGCAGCTGGAAGAAGGATCTATCAGGACTTGGAGGGAATTGGTGGAAAGGTTTTTGGGACAGTTTCGGGTTCATGTCAAGAGACCGAAGAATGTGATGACGTTGACGTCGGTAAGGCAAAGGATGGATGAATCGCTTAGAGCTTTTCTAACTCGATTCAGTGCCGCAGTTACTTCGGTGGATCGGCCCGATCCATCGATGGTTTTGATGGCAGCAGTATCAGGAGTCAGGGAGAACTCGGATTTCAAGGTATCTCTGATACGAGATCCCCCACGGAATCTCGACGAATTTTTTCATGAGGCAGAAAGGTTCCTTCGACAAGAAGATGCGAGTACGGATTTAAAGCTGAAAAAGGTTAACGCGGTTGAGGGGGGAGGACCATCCAGCAATGGTTCGGATAAAAACAAAGGAAAAAGGAAGTTGGACAGTGATTCTGGAAATGCTAGGAAGCAATGGAAGGATCCAAAGTTTTCCACATACACAGGATTGAACGAGACACTGGAGCAGATATACCTGAATACTCGAAATCGCCTTCACTACCGGAGGCCGGCTAGGAGAGAACCAACAGAACGGGAAAGGACATCAGGAAGGCACTGTCTCTTTCATGATTTGGATGGACACGACACCAACAGCTGCAGGCACTTAAAGGACATAATTGAGGAACATGTAAGGAATGGACAACTGCCACAATATGTTGGACCGCGGAGTGCAACGGCGAGGCAGGAGCAACCGCCGCCTACCTCAAGCTACGATGGTGGGAGGCCCAGGAATGATGGTCGGTTGATCGTCCCTTGACCAGGTTAATATGAAATAAGTAGCAAACTATTGGCAAGCAACCAAGTCATTTACACATGTACGGGGACGGAGATAGCCCCTAGGCATGCTCTGAATGATAATAAACTGCGATGCTATGGTTTGTGAAATTTATCTTTCGCTTTTGGATTGGACACTGCTTTTCTTTTTGGTTTTCGGTTTTGGAGCTTGGATTGAGCTCCTGGTTTTTCTTGCTTTTTGATTTGGATTTTCCTTTGGACAATTGTTTTCGGTTTTGGATGTTAGTTTGGATTTCTGTTTTTATGGTTTTGGATTTGGATTTTGGATTTGGATTCTGGATTTGGATTTTGGATTTGGATTCTGGATTTGGATTTTGGATTTGGATTCTGGATTTGGATTTTGGATTTGGATTCTCGATTTGGATTTTGGACTTGGATTTTGAGTTGGATTTTAATTGGATTTTTATCTGACTTTTGATAAACGGTCGTCGGGTATGGATTATGCCTGACAAGGGGTGAGTCGCTTTGCCCGAACGTGGTAAATTGACTCATTCAGGTCGTCGAGTATGGACTATGCTCGGCAAGGGTCCGGAGTGACCAGGATTCGGCCTAGGACTTAGGCCCTATATTATCAATCGATATTTTCAGGTCGTCGAGTATGGACTATGCTCGGTAAGGGTCCGGAGAGACCAGGATTCGGCTTAGGACTTAAGCCATGGCATTGTACAACATCCAGGGACACTGGACCAAGGTCGTCATGTGTGGATTAGGCATGGCAAGAACCCGGAGAGGTTAGCTCAAAGTCCAGGGACACTGGATCAAAATCGTCAAGTGTGGATTACGCATGGCAAGAACCCGGAGAGGTTAGCTCAACATCCAGGGACACGGGATCATGGCCGTCAGGTGTGGATTGCGCTTGGCAAGAGCCCGGAGAGGTTATGGGTTTGGATATCGACCCAGAGAGGTCCTGGATTCGGTTATTGGCTATTGGATAAGGATGATTTGAGGCTCGGCTGTCGAGTTCGGATGGACATGGAATTTGCTCAAGCTTTGGTTATTGGATTTGGAATTGGATATCGACTCGGAGCAGTCAAGGATGATCTACTCTACCGATATGGCTATGGACCTTGGATATTGGATTCGGAACTATTCAAAACACACCTTGTTATCACAAGGCATGTTTTGGGGGGCAAAGTGTTATCCCATTTTTTGGTCAAAACTGGACTATCGACAAATTAGCAAGGAATAATGGATGCCGGGATTGAAAATCGATTGGAAGCAAGGCTCAACGCTAGCCTAGAAGTCCATCCTACATTCTCAGTGCAGAGGCTCATTCGGCCCCAGGAACATTCGGCCCCAAGCTTCATTCGGCCCCAAGACCATTCGGCCCCAAGCTTCATTCGGCCCCAAGCTTCATTCGGCCCAAGCCCTCCAATACCGAACCAACATGCTCTACAGCCGAACCAAGATCACCACCGGACCAATACCACTACCGGATCCACTCCACTACCGGACCAGCCACCTACCTCAATGCCGAATGGACCTCCATTCCACTCCTTCACCGGTCCAACACCACCCATTCCAAACCGAATGAAGCCTCACCGAACCAGACAATTGCCAGTCCAGATTGCTTCAGCCCGGGCCCACCAGCAGCTATATACTTCCAAGACCCCTGCCCCCTACCTCACTCTATAAATAGAGGGGCAGGGGTACAACAATGGCAGACAAGTTTGAGAGCTCAAACCGGGAAGGAACTTTCAAACAACTTTCATACACTTGTACTACAAGCTTTGTACTTGTAATCGGATCGGAAAAGGAGAATAACATATAAAGTGGACGTAGGCACATTCTGGCCGAACCACTATAAATCTGTGTGTCTTTTACAGTTTAGTCCCTGCTTTTTACGCATTTGCATAAACCACCTAAATCACTACGAACAACATAAAATCAACTAAATCATACGACTTGGAGTTTTTTGCCCATCTTTTGTGCAAACGTATTTGAGTTATTTGCTGAGATCTGTGATTTGTGTTTGAATATCGCTGACTTATATTCATACACTGGTGCTTTCACGGTATTGGGTGTTTGTGGCCATTTTTTACGCAAACAGCTGGTCAATGATTTACCATCGCTGGAGAGTGGTGCACCATGGTACTGCACCGTTTCAATTCCATGCACCCATTTCTAAAGGTCGTACGGCACGGTTTCGTCATCTTGGACGGATGTTGCACCTTGCACCGCAGATGTTGCACCTTGTGGAAATCGATTCTTCGGAGGACCATAACTCTTGGCTCGTTTAGAGTTACGGGAGCCATAACCAGTCAAAACGAAGGTATCTGTGAGTTCTACAGCTATGATGGCTTTCAGCCGTCACTGGTCAGTTTCATACCCAAAAAATCCTATCCGAACCTCAATCGGGTCATGAAAGTTTTTTACCCTTCGTTTTTTCGTCACGTGGATTTTTTCTGTAAAACGGGATCCCCGTGGCTGGTCAATGATTTACCATCGCTGGAGAGTGGTGCACCATGGTACTGCACCGTTTCAATTCCATGCACCCATTTCTAAAGGTCGTACGGCACGGTTTCGTCATTTTGGACGGATGTTGCACCTTGCGCCGTAGATGTTGCACCCTATGGATATCGATTCTTCGGAGGGCCATAACTCTTTGCTCGTTTAGAGTTACGGGAGCCACAACCAGTCAAAACGAAGGTATCTGTGAGTTCTACAGCTATGGCAGCTTTCAGCCGTCATTGATTAGATTCATACCCAAAAAATCCTATCCGAACCTCAATCGGGTCAAGGAAGTTTTTTACCCTTCGTTTTTTCGTCACGTGGATTTTTCTGAAAAACGGGATCCCCGTGGCTGGTCTATGATTTACCCTCGCTGGAGAGTGGTGCACCATGGCACTGCAATGTTTCAAATCCATGCACCCGTTTCTAAAGGTCGTACGACACGGTTTCGTCATTTTGGACGGATGTTGCACCTTGCACCGTAGATGTTGCACCCTATGGATATCGATTATTCGGATGGCCATAACTCTTGGCTCGTTTGGAGCTACGGGAGCCATAACCAGTCAAAACGAAGGTATCTGTGAGTTCTACAGCTATGATAGCTTTCAGCCGTCACTGGTTAGTTTCATACCCAAAAAATCATGTCCGAACCTCAATCGGGTCATGGAAGTTTTTTACTCTTCGTTTTTTCGTCACGTGGATTTCTTCTGTAAAACGGGATCCCCGTGGCTGGTCAATGATTTACCATCGCTAGAAAGTGGCGCACCATGGTACTGCACCGTTTCAAATCCATGCACCCATTTCTAAAGGTCGTACGGCACGGTTTCGTCATTTTGGACGGATGTTGCACCTTGCACCGCAGATGTTGCACCTTGTGGAAATCGATTCTTCGGAGGGCCATAACTCTTGGCTCGTTTAGAGTTACGGGAGCCATAAACAGTCAAAACGAAGGTATCTGTGAGTTCTACAGCTTTGACGGCTTTTAGCCGTCACTGGTTAGTTTCATACCCAAAAAATCCTATCCGAACCTCAATCGGGTCATGGAAGTTTTTTACCCTTCGTTTTTTCGTCACGTGGATTTTTTCTGTAAAACGGGATCCCTGTGGCTGGTCAATGATTTACCATCGCTGGAAAGTGGTGCACCATGGTACTGCACCGTTTCAAATCCATGCACCCATTTCTAAAGGTCGTACGGCACGGTTTCGTCATTTTGGACGGATGTTGCACCTTGCACCGCAGATGTTGCACCTTGTGGAAATCGATTCTTCGGAGGGCCATAACTCTTGGCTCGTTTAGAGTTACGGGAGCCATAACCAAACAAAACGAAGGTATCTGTGAGTTCTACAGCTTTGACGGCTTTTAGCCGTCACTGGTTAGTTTCATACCCAAAAAATCCTATCCGAACCTCAATCGGGTCATGGAAGTTTTTTACCCTTCGTTTTTTCGTCACGTGGATTTTTTCTGTAAAACGGGATCCCCGTGGCTGGTCAATGATTTACCATCGCTGGAAAGTGGTGCACCATGGTACTGCACCGTTTCAAATCCATGCACCCATTTCTAAAGGTCGTACGGCACGGTTTCGTCATTTTGGACGGATGTTGCACCTTGCACCGCAGATGTTGCACGCTGTGGAAATCGATTCTTCGGAGGGCCAGAACTCTTGGCTCGTTTAGAGTTACGAGAGCCATAACCAGTCAAAACGAAGTTATCTGTGAGTTCTACAGCTATGTTGGCTTTCTGCCGTCACTGGTTAGTTTCATACCCAAAAAATCCTATCCGAACCTCAATCGGGTCATGGAAGTTTTTTACCCTTCGTTTTTTCGTCACGTGGATTTTTTCTGTAAAACGGGATCCCCATGGGTGGTCAATGATTTACCATCGCTGGAGAGTGGTGCACCATGGTACTGCACCGTTTCAAATCCATGTACCCATTTCTAAAGGTCGTACGGCACGGTTTCGTCATTTTGGACGGATGTTGCACCTTGCACCGAAGATGTTGCACCCTATGGATATCGATTATTCGGAGGGCCATAACTCTTGGCTCGTTTAGAGTTACGGGAGCCATAACCAGTCAAAACGAAGGTATCTGTGAGTTCTACAGCTATGATGGCTTTCAGCCATCACTGGTTAGTTTCATACGCAAAAACTCCTATCCGAACCTCAATCGGGTAATGGAAGTTTTTTACCCTTCGTTTTTTCGTCACGTGGATTTTTCTGTAAAACGGGATCCCCGTGGATGGTCAATGATTTACCATCGCTGGAGAGTGGTGCACCATGGTACTGCACCGTTTCAAATCCATGCACCCATTTCTAAATGTCGTACGGCACGGTTTCGTCATTTTGGACGGATGTTGCACCTTGCACCGTAGATGTTGCACCCTGTGGATATCGATTATTCGGAGGGCCATAACTCTTGGCTCGTTTAGAGTTACGGGAGCCATAACCAGTCAAAACGAAGGTATCTGTGAGTTCTACAGCTATGATGGCTTTCAGCCGTCACTGGTTAGTTTCATACCCAAAAAATCCTATCCGATCCTCAATCGGGTCATGGAAGTTTTTTACCCTTCGTTTTTTCGTCACGTGGATTTTTTCTGTAAAACGAGATCCCCGTGGCTGGTCAATCATTTACCATCGCTGGAGAGTGGTGCACCATGGTACTGCACCGTTTCAAATCCATGCACCCATTTCAAAAGGTCGTACGGCACGGTTTCGTCATTTTGGACGGATGTTGCACCTTGCACCGTAGATGTTGCACCCTATGGATATCGATTATTCGGAGGGCCATAACTCTTGGCTCGTTCCGAGTTACGGGAGCCATAACCAGTCAAAACGAAGGTATCTGTGAGTTCTACAGCTATGACAGCTTTCAGCCGTCACTGGTTAGTTTCGTACCCAAAAAATCCTATCCGAACCTCAATCGGGTCATGGAAGTTTTTTACCCTTCGATTTTTCGTCACGTGGATTTTTTCTGTAAATTGGGATCGCCGTGGCTGGTCTATGATTTACCATCGCTGGAGAGTGGTGCACCATGGCACTGCACTGTTTCAAATCCATGCACCCATTTCTAAAGGTCGTACGGCACGATTTCGTCATTTTGGACGGATGTTGCACCTTACACCGTAGATGTCGCACCGTGTGAATATCGATTATTCGGAGGGCCATAACTCTTGGCTCGTTTAGAGTTACGGGAGCCATAACCAGTCAAAACGAAGGTATCTGTGAGTTCTACAGCTATGATGGCTTTCAGCCATCACTGGTTAGTTTCATACGCAAAAACTCCTATCCGAACCTTAATCGGGTAATGGAAGTTTTTTACCCTTCGTTTTTTCGTCACGTGGATTTTTCTGTAAAACGGGATCCCCGTGGCTGGTCAATGATTTACCATCGCTGGAGAGTGGTGCACCATGGTACTACACCGTTTCAAATCCATGCACCCATTTCTAAATGTCTTACGGCACAGTTTCATCATTTTGGACGGATGTTGCACCTTGCACCGTAGATGTTGCACCCTGTGGATATAGATTATTCGGAGGGCCATAACACTTGGCTCGTTTAGAGTTACGGGAGCCATAACCAGTCAAAACGAAGGTATCTGTGAGTTCTACAGCTATGATGGCTTTCAGCCGTCACTGGTTAGTTTCATACCCAAAAAATCCTATCCGAACCTCAATCGGGTCATGGAAGTTTTTTACCCTTCGTTTTTTCGTCACGTGGATTTTTTCTGTAAAACGAGATCCCCGTGGCTGGTCAATGATTTACCATCGCTGGAGAGTGGTGCACCACGGTACTGCACTGTTTCAAATCCATGCACCCATTTCTAAAGGTCGTACGGCACGGTTTCGTCATTTTGGACGGATGTTGCACCTTGCACCGTAGATGTTGCACCCTATGGATATCGATCATTCGGAGGGCCATAACTCTTGGCTCGTTCAGAGTTACGGGAGCCATAACCGGTCAAAACGAAGGTATCTGTGAGTTCTACAGCTATGACAGCTTTCAGCCGTCACTGGTTAGTTTCGTACCCAAAAAATCCTATCCGAACCTCAATCGGGTCATGGAAGTTTTTTACCCTTCGATTTTTCGTCACGTGGATTTTTTCTGTAAAACGGGATCCCCGTGGCTGGTCAATGATTTACCATCGCTGGAGAGTGGTGCACCATGGTACTGCACCGTTTCAAATCCATGCACCCATTTCTAAAGGTCGTACGGCACGGTTTCGTCATTTTGGACGGATGTTGCACCTTGCACCGTAGATGTTGCACCCTGTGGATATCGATTCTTCGGAGGGCCATAACTCTTGGCTCGTTTAGAGTTACGGGCGCCACAACCAGTCAAAACGAAGGTATCTGTGAGTTCTACAGCTACGACGGCTTTCAGCCGTCACTGGTTAGTTTCATACCCAAAAAATCCTATCCGAACCTCAATCGTGTCATGGAAGTTTTTTACCCTTCGTTTTTTCGTCACGTGGATTTTTTCTGTAAAATGGGATCCCCGTGGCTGGTCAATGATTTTCCATCGCTGGAGAGTGCTGCACCATGGTACTGCACCATTTCAAATCCATGCACCCATTTCTAAAGGACGTACGGCACGGTTTCGTCATTTTGGACGGATGTTGCACCTTGCACCGAAGATGTTGCACCCTGTGGAAATCGATTCTTCGGAGGGCCATAACTCTTGGCTCGTTTAGAGTTACGGGAGCCACAACCAGTCAAAACGAAGGTATCTGTGAGTTCTACAGCTATGACGGCTTTTAGCCATCATTGGTTAGTTTCATACCCAAAAAATCCTATCCGAACCTCAATCGGGTCATGGAAGTTTTTTACCCTTCGTTTTTTCGTCACGTGGATTTTTTCTGTAAAAAGGGATCCCGCGGCTGGTCAATGATTTACCATCGCTGGAGAGTCGTACACCATGGTACTGCACCGTTTCAAATCCATGCATCCATTTCTAAAGGTCGTACGGCACGGTTTCGTCATTTTGGACGGATGTTGCACCTTGCACCGTAGATGTTGCACCCTTTGGATATCGATTCTTCGGAGGGCCATAACTCTTGGCTCGTTTAGAGTTACGGGAGCCAAAACTAGTCAAAACGAAGGTATCTGTGAGTTCTACATCTATGACAGCTTTCTGCCGTCACGGGTTAGTTTCATACCCAAAAAATCCTATCCGAACCTCGATCGGTTCATGGAAGTTTTTTACCCTTCGTTTTTTCGTCACGTGGATTTTTTCTGTAAAACGGGATCCCCGTGGCTGGTCAATGATTTACCATCGCTGGAGAGTGGTGCACCATGGTACTGCACCGTTTCAATTCTATGCACCCATTTCTAAAGGTCGTACGGCACGGTTTCGTCATTTTGGACGGATGTTGCACCTTGCGCCGCGGATGTTGCACCCTTTGGATATCGATTATTCGGAGGGCCATAACTCTTGGCTCGTTTAGATTTACGGGACCCATAACCTGTCAAAATGAAGGTATCTGTGAGTTCTACAGCTATGACGTCTTTCAACCGTCACTGGTTAGTTTCATACCCAAAAATCCTATCCGAACCTCAATCGGGTCATGGAAGTTTTTTGCCCTTCGTTTTTTCGTCACGTGGATTTTTTCTGTAAAACGGGATCCCCGTGGCTGGTCAATGATTTACCATCGCTGGAGAGTGGTGCACCATGGCACTGCACCGTTTAAATTCCATGCACCCATTTCTAAAGGTCGTACGGCACGGTTTCGTCATTTTGGACGGATGTTGCACCTTGCGCCATAGATGTTGCACCCTATGGAAATCTATTATTCGAAGGGCCATAACTCTTGGCTCGTTTAGAGTTACGGGAGCCAAAACCAGTCAAAACGAAGGTATCTGTGGGTTCTACAGCTACGACGGCTTTCTGCCGTCACTGGTTAGTTTCATACCCAAAAAATCCTATCTGAACCTCAATCGGGTCAAGGAAGTTTTTAACCCTTCGTTTTTTCGTCACGTGGATTTTTTCTGTAAAACGGGATCCCTGTGGCTGGTCTATGATTTACCATCGCTAGAGAGTGGTGCACCATGGCACTGCAATGTTTCAAATCCATGCACTCATTTCTAAAGGTCGTACGGCACTGTTTCGTCATTTTGGACGGATGTTGCACCTTACACCGTAGATGTTGCACCCTGTGGATATCGATTCTTCGGAGGGCCATAACTCTTGGCTCGTTTAGAGTTACGGGAGCCACAACCAGTCAAAACGAAGGTATCTGTGAGTTCTACAGCTATGACGGCTTTTAGCCATCATTGGTTAGTTTCATACCCAAAAAATCCTATCCGAACCTCAATCGGGTCATGGAAGTTTTTTACCCTTCGTTTTTTCGTCACGTGGATTTTTTCTGTAAAAAGGGATCCCCGCGGCTGGTCAATGATTTACCATCGCTGGAGAGTCGTACACCATGGTACTGCACCATTTCAAATCCATGCATCCATTTCTAAAGGTCGTACGGCACGGTTTCGTCATTTTGGACGGATGTTGCACCTTGCACCGTAGATGTTGCACCCTTTGGATATCGATTCTTCGGAGGGCCATAACTCTTGGCTCGTTTAGAGTTACGGGAGCCAAAACTAGTCAAAACGAAGGTATCTGTGAGTTCTACATCTATGACAGCTTTCTGCCGTCACGGGTTTGTTTCATACCCAAAAAATCCTATCCGAACCTCGATCGGTTCGTGGAAGTTTTTTACCCTTCGTTTTTTCGTCACGTGGATTTTTTCTGTAAAACGGGATCCGCGTGGCTGGTCAATGATTTACCATCGCTGGAGAGTGGTGCACCATGGTACTGCACCGTTTCAATTCCATGCACCCATTTCTAAAGGTCGTACGGCACGGTTTCGTCATTTTGGACGGATGTTGCACCTTGCGCCGCGGATGTTGCACCCTTTGGATATCGATTATTCGGAGGGCCATAACTCTTGGCTCGTTTAGATTTACGGGACCCATAACCTGTCAAAATGAAGGTATCTGTGAGTTCTACAGCTATGACGGCTTTCAGCCGTCACTGGTTAGTTTCATACCCAAAAATCCTATCCGAACCTCAATCGGGTCATGGAAGTTTTTTACCCTTCGTTTTTTCGTCACGAGGATTTTTTCTGTAAAACGGGATCCCCGTGGCTGGTCAATGATTTACCATCGCTGGAGAGTGGTGCACCATGGCACTGCACCGTTTCAATTCCATGCACCCATTTCTAAAGGTCGTACGGCACGGTTTCGTCATTTTGGACGGATGTTGCACCTTGCGCCATAGATGTTGCGCCCTATGGATATCTATTATTCGAAGGGCCATAACTCTTGGCTCGTTTAGAGTTACGGGAGCCAAAACCAGTCAAAATGAAGGTATCTGTGGGTTCTACAGCTATGACAGCTTTCTGCCGTCACTGGTTAGTTTCATACCCAAAAAGTCCTATCCGAACCTCAATCGGGTCAAGGAAGTTTTTAACCCTTCGTTTTTTCGTCACGTGGATTTTTTCTGTAAAACGGGATCCCTGTGGCTGGTCTATGATTTACCATCGCTAGAGAGTGGTGCACCATGGCACTGCAATGTTTCAAATCCATGCACTCATTTCTAAAGGTCGTACGGCACTGTTTCGTCATTTTGGACGGATGTTGCACCTTACACCATAGATGTTGCACCCTGTGGATATCGATTCTTCGAAGGGCCATAACTCTTGGCTCGTTCAGAGTTACAGGAGCCACAACTAGTCAAAACGAAGATATCTGTGAGTTCTATAGCTATGACGGCTTTCAGCCGTCACAGGTTAGTTTCATACCCAAAAAATCCTATCCGAACCTCAATCGGGTCATGGAAGTTTTTTACCCTTCGTTTTTTCGTCACGTGGATTTTTTCTGTAAAACGGGATCCCCGTGGCTGGTCAATGATTTACCATCGCTGGAGAGTGGTGCACCATGGTACTGCACCGTTTCAAATCCATGCACCCATTTATAAAGGTCGTACGGCACGGTTTCGTCATTTTGGACGGATGTTGCACCTTGCACCGAAGATGTTGCACCCTGTGGAAATCGATTCTTCGGAGGGCCATAACTCTTGGCTCGTTTTGAGATACGGGAGCCATAACCAGTCAAAACGAAGGTATCTGTGAGTTCTACAGCTATGACGGCTTTCAGCCGTCACTGGTTAGTTTCATACCCAAAAAATCCTGTCCGAACCTCAATCGGGTCATGGAAGTTTTTACCCTTCGTTTTTTCGTCACGTGGATTTTTTCTTTAAAAAGGGATCCCCATGGCTGGTCAATGATTTACCATCGCTGGAGAGTGGTGCACCATGGTACTGCACCGTTTCAAATCCATGCATCCATTTCTAAAGGTCGTACGGCATGGTTTCGTCACTTTGGACGGATGTTGCACCTTGCACCGTAGATGTTGCACCCTATGGATATTGATTCTTCGGAGGGCCATAACTCTTGGCTCGTTTAGTGTTACGGGAGCCATAACCAGTCAAAACGAAGGTATCTGTGAGTTCTACAGCTATGACAGCTTTCTTCCGTCACTGGTTAGTTTCATACCCAAAAAATCTTATCCGAACCTCGATCGGGTCATGGAAGTTTTTTGCCCTTCGTTTTTTCGTCACGTGGATTTTTTCTGTAAAACGGGATCCCCGTGGCTGGTCAATGATTTACCATCGCTGGAGAGTGGTGCACCAAGGTACTGCACCGTTTCAATTCCATGCACCCATTTCTAAAGGTCGTACGGCACGGTTTCATCATTTTGGACGGATGTTGCACCTTGCGCCGTAGATGTTGCACCCTATGGATATCTATTATTCGAAGGGCCATAACTCTTGGCTCGTTTAAAGTTACGGGAGCCATAACCAGTCAAAACGAAGGTATCTGTGAGTTATACAGATATGATGGCTTTCAGCCGTCACTGGTTAGTTTCATACCCAAAAAATCCTATCCGAAACTCAATCGGGTCATGGAAGTTTTTTACCCTTCGTTTTTTCGTCACGTGGATTTTTTCTGTAAAACGGGATCCCCGTGGCTGGTCAATGATTTACCATCGCTGGAGAGTGGTGCACCATGGTAATTCACCGTTTCAATTCCATGCACCCATTTCTAAAGGTCGTACGGCACGGTTTCGTCATTTTGGACGGATGTTGCACCTTGCGCCGTAGATGTTGCACCCTATGGATATCTATAATTCAAAGGGCCATAACTCTTGGCTCGTTTAGAGTTACGGGAGCCATAACCAGTCAAAACGAAGGTATCTATGAGTTATATAGCTATGATGGCTTTCAGCCGTCACTGGTTAGTTTCATACCCAAAAAATCCTATCCGAACCTCAATCGGGTCATGGAAGTTTTTTACCCTTCGTTTTTTCGTCACGAGGATTTTTTCTGTAAAACGGGATCCCCGTGGCTGGTCAATGATTTACCATCGCTGGAGAGTGGTGCACCATGGTACTGCATCGTTTCAAATCCATGCATCCATTTCTAAAGGTCGTACGGCACGGTTTCGTCATTTTGGACGGATGTTGCACCTTGCACCGTAGATGTTGCACCCTGTGGATATCGATTATTCGGAGGGCCATAACTCTTGGCTCGTTTAGAGTTACGGGAGCCACAACCAGTCAAAACGAAGGTATCTGTGAGTTCTACAGCTATGACGGCTTTCATCCGTCACTGGTTAGTTTCATACACAAAAAATCCTATCCGAACCTCAATCGGGTCATGGAAGTTTTTTACCCTTCGTTTTTTCGTCACGTGGATTTTTTCTGTAAAACGGGATCCCCGTGGCTGGTCAATGATTTACCATCGCTGGAGAGTGATCCACCATGGTAATGCACCGTTTCAAATCCATGCACCCATTTCTAAAGGTCGTACGGCACGGTTTCGTCATTTTGGACGGATGTTGCAGCTTGTACCGTAGATGTTGCACCCTGTGGATAACGATTCTTCGGAGGGCCATAACTCTTGGCTCGTTTAGAGTTACGGGAGCCACAACCAGTCAAAACGAAGGTATCTATGAGTTCTACAGCTATGACGGCTTTCAGCCGTCACTGGTTAGTTTCATACCCCAAAAATCCTATCCGAGCCTCAATCGGGTCATGGAAGTTTTTTACCCTTTGTTTTTTCGTCACGTGGATTTTTTCTGTAAAACGGGATCCCCGTGGCTGGTCAATGATTTACCATCGTTGGAGAGTGGTGCACCATGGTACTACACCGTTTCAAATCCCTGCACCCATTTCTAAAGGTCGTACGGCCCGGTTTCGTCATTTTGGACGGATGTTGCACCTTGCACCGCAGATGTTGCACCCTTTCGATATCGATTATTCGGAGGGCCATAACTCTTGGCTCGTTTAGAGTTACGGGACCCATAACCTATCAAAATGAAAGTATCTGTGAGTCCTACAGCTATGACGACTTTCAGCCGTCACTGGTTAGTTTCATACCCAAAAAATGCTATCCGAACCTCAATCGGTTCATGGAAGTTTTTTACCCTTCGTTTTTTCGTCACGTGGATTTTTTCTGTAAAACGGGATCCCCGTGGCTGGTCAATTATTTACCATCGCTGGAAAGTGGTGCACCATGGTACCGCACCGTTTTAAATCCATGCACCCATTTTTAAGGTCGTACGGCATTGTTTCATCATTTTGGACGGATGTTGCACCTTGCACCGCAGATGTTGCACCCTTTGGATATCAATTATTCGAATGGCCATAACTCTTGGCTAGTTTAGAGTTACGGGAGCCATAACCAGTCAAAACGAAGGTATCTGTGAGTTCTACAGCTATGACAGCTTTCTGCCGTCACTGGTTTGTTTCATACCCAAAAAATCCTATCCGAACCCCAATCGGGTCTAGGAAGTTTTTTACCCTTCGTTTTTTCGTCACGTGGATTTTTTTCTGTAAAACGGGATCCCCGTGGCTGGTCTATGATTTACCATCGCTGGAAAGTGGTGCACCATGGTACTGCAATGTTTCAAATCCATGCACTCATTTCTAAAGGTCGTACGGCACTGTTTCGTCATTTTGGACGGATGTTGCACCTTGCACCGTAGATGTTGCACCATGTGGATATCGATTCTTCGGAGGGCCATAACTCTTGCCTCGTTTAGAGTTACGGGAGCCACAACCAGCCAAAACGAAGGTATCTGTGAGTTCTATAGCTATGGCAGCTTTCAGCCGTCATTGATTAGATTCATACCCAAAAAATCCTATCCGAACCTCAATCGGGTCAAGGAAGTTTTTTACCCTTCGTTTTTTCGTCACGTGGATTTTTCTGAAAAACGGGATCCCCGTGGCTGGTCTATGATTTACCCTCGCTGGAGAGTGGTGCACCATGGCACTGCAATGTTTCAAATCCATGCACCCATTTCTAAAGGTCGTACGACACGGTTTCGTCATTTTGGACGGATGTTGCACCTTGCATCGTAGATGTTGCACCCTATGGATATCGATTATTCGGAGGGCCATAACTCTTGGCTCGTTTGGAGCTACGGGAGCCATAACCAGTCAAAACGAAGGTATCTGTGAGTTCTACAGCTATGACAGCTTTCAGCCGTCACTGGTTAGTTTCATACCCAAAAAATCCTGTCCGAACCTCAATCGAGTCATGGAAGTTTTTTACCCTTCGTTTTTTCGTCACGTGGATTTTTTCTGTAAAACGGGATCCCCGTGGCTGGTCAATGATTTACCATCGCTGGAGAGTGGTGCACCATGGTACTGCACCGTTTCAAATCCCTACACCCATTTCTAAAGGTCGTACGGCACGGTTTCGTCATTTTGGACGGATGTTGCACCTTGCACCGTAGATGTTGCACCCTTTGGATATTGATTATTCGGAGGGCCATAACTCTTGGCTCGTTTAGAGTTACGGGACCCATAACCTGTCAAAACGAAGGTATCTGTGAGTTCTACAGCTATGACGGCTTTTAGCCGTCACTGGTTAGTTTCATACCCAAAAAATCCAATCCGAACCTCAATCGGGTCATGGAAGTTTTTTACCCTTCGTTTTTTCATCACATGGATTTTTTTCTGTAAAACGGGATCCCCGTGGCTGGTCAATGATTTACCATCGCTGGAGAGTGGTGCACCATGGTACTGCACCGTTTCAATTCCATGCACCCATTTCTAAAGGTCGTATGGCACGGTTTCGTCATCTTGGACGGATGTTGCACCTTGCGCCGTAGATGTTGCACCCTATGGATATCTATTATTCGAAGGGCCATAACTCTTGGCTCGTTTAGAGTTACGGGAGCCATAACCAGTCAAAACGAAGGTATCTGTGAGTTCTACAGCTGTGACAGCTGTCTGCCGTCACTGGTTAGTTTCATACCCAAAAAATCCTATCCGAACCTTAATCGGGTCAAGGAAGTTTTTTACCCTTCGTTTTTTCGTCACTTGGATTTTTTCTGTAAAACGGAATCCCCATGGCTGGTCTACGATTTACCATCGCTGGAGAGTGGTGCACCATGGTACTGCAATGTTTCAAATCCATGCACTCATTTCTAAAGGTCGTACGGCACTGTTTCATCATTTTGGACGGATGTTGCACCTTGCACCGTAGATGTTGCACCCTGTGGATATCGATTCTTCGGAGGGCCATAACTCTTGGCTCGTTTAGAGTTACGGGAGCCATTACCAGTCAAAACGAAGGTATCTGTGAGTTCTACAGCTATGGCAGCTTTCAGCCGTCACTGGTTAGATTCATACCCAAAAAATCCTATCCGAACCTCAATCGGGTCAAGGAAGTTTTTTACCCTTCGTTTTTTCGTCACGTGGATTTTTTCTGTAAAACGGGATCCCCGTGGCTAGTCTATGATTTACCATCGCTGGAGAGTGGTGCACCATGGCACTGCAATGTTTCAAATCCATGCACTCATTTCTAAAGGTCGTACGACACTGTTTCGTCATTTTGGACGGATGTTGCACCTTACACCGTAGATGTTGCAACCTGTGGATATCGATTCTTCGGAGGGCCATAACTCTTGGCTCGTTTAGAGTTACGGGAGCCATAACCAGTCAAAACGAAGGTATCTGTGAGTTCTACAGCTATGACAACTTTCAGCCTTCACTGGTTAGTTTCATACCCAAAAAATCATATGCGAACCTCAATCGGGTCATGGAAGTTTTTTCCTCACGTGGATTTTTTTCTGTAAAAACGGGATCCGCGTGGCTGTTCAATGATTTACCATCGTTGGAGAGTGGTGCACCATGGTACTGCACTGTTTCAAATCCATTCACCCATTTCTAAAGGTCGTACGGCACGGTTTCGTCATTTTGGACGGATGTTGCACCTTGCACCGCAGATGTTGCACCCTGTGGAAATCGATTCTTCGGAGGGCCATAACTCTTGGCTCGTTTGGAGTTACGGCAGCCATAACCAGTCAAAACGAAGGTTTCTGTGAGTTCTACATCTATGACGGCTTTCAGCCGTCACTGGTTAGTTTCATACCCAAAAAAACCTATCCGAACCTCAATCGGGTCATGGAAGTTTTTTACCCTTCGTTTTTTCGTCACGTGGATTTTTTCTGTAAAACGGGATCCCATGGCTGGTCAATGATTTACCATCGCTGGAGAGTGGTGCACCATGGTACTGCACCGTTTCAAATCCCTGCACCCATTTCTAAAGGTCGTACGGCACGTTTTCGTCATTTTGGACGGATGTTGCACCTTGCACCGCAGATGTTGCACCCTTTGGATATCGATTATTCGGAGGGCCATAACTCTTGGCTCGTTTAGAGTTACGGGACCCATAACCTGTCAAAACGAAGGTATCAGTGAGTTCTACAGTTATGACGGCTTTTAGCCATCACTGGTTAGTTTCATACCCAAAAAATCCTATCCGAACCTCAATCGGGTCATGGAAGTTTTTTTAACCTTCGTTTTTTCGTCACGTGGATTTTTTCTGTAAAACGGGATCCCCGTGGCTGGTCAATGATTTACCATCGCTGGAGAGTGGTGCACCATGGCACTGCAATGTTTTAAATCCATGCACTCATTTCTAAAGGTCGTACGGCACTGTTTCGTCATTTTGGACGGATGTTGCACCTTACACCGTAGATGTTGCAACCTGTGGATATCGATTCTTCGGAGGGCCATAACTCTTGGCTCGTTTAGAGTTACGGGAGCCATAACCAGTCAAAACGAAGGTATCTGTGAGTTCTACAGCTATGACAGCTTTCAGCCTTCACTGGTTAGTTTCATACCCAAAAAATCCTATCCGAACCTCAATCGGGTCATGGAAGTTTTTTCCTCACGTGGATTTTTTCTGTAAAAACGGGATCCCCGTGGCTGGTCAATGATTTACCATCGCTGGAGAGTGGTGCACCATGGTACTGCACCGTTTCAAATCCATGCACCCATTTCTAAAGGTCGTACGGCATGGTTTCGTCATTTTGGACGGATGTTGCACCTTGCACCGCAGATGTTGCACCCTGTGGAAATCGATTCTTCGGAGGGCCATAACTCTTGGATCGTTTGGAGTTACGGGAGCCATAACCAGTCAAAACGAAGGTATCAGTGAGTTCTACAGCTATGACGGCTTTCAGCCATCACTGGTGTAACGACCCGTATTTTACGTGTCGATTAATCGTAAGATAATTGTCTTTAGGTCGTTTGCATCGTTGAGTCAACCAGAGTTAGCTCGGGTGGGAGCTTAGGTGATGTGAGAGTTAGCGTGTTAGTGCTAACGGGTTAAGACTTAGTTTAGGTCGTGATGGAGTTAGGTCGGTAGGGGACCTAAGGTTGTTGGCAACTCACGAGTTAGCATGTGAACGTGTCAGTAGGAGCAGCGACCTAAGACTTAAGGGATTAGGCGACCTAGTGATTACGAGTTAAGATAGGTCGTAAGTAACCTAAAAGTGCTAGGTCGAATAGTGGTTAGGTCGAGTGGAGCGACCTATAGGGGTAGCGACCTACTGGTGAGCGACCTAAGAGTTAGCGAGTTAGTGTGCTACGACTTAGTGGTTTGGGATGAGTTAAGGGCTAGCGACCTAAGGTTTTGACCGACTTAGAGACTAGCGAGTTAGTGAGTGAGCGAGTTAGGTGGAGCAGCGGCTTACGAGTTAAGTCGTTGGCGACTTAAGGTGTTAGGTCGTTAGGGTAGGAAGGTCGTTAAGAAGTTAAGTCGCGGCATCATGGATCTGCATTCATTTTAAGTCACGCAGCTTTAGGACCGTTAGATCGTGTGAGCAACTTCGTAGCTCGCTGTGTCGTAAGTCGTAACTCGTTTACGAGTTAGCGGATCTGCGTTCTTTTTTTTAGGCCGTCGGAATTGTGAGCCGTTGAGTCGTTAGGTCGTGAGTCGTGGGGATTTTGGGTCGTGAATCGTAACACGTTAGGTCGGTAACGACCTAAGATCGTGAGTCGTAACACGTTAGGTCGGCAACGACCTAAAACTGGGCATGAGTTATAGAGGCGGACGACCTAAGACTCAGCCTATAAATAGAGGGGTTTGGCTCACTTTTTGGCACCGGTTTTTGAAGCGACGAAGTGCTGCCATTTTGGGAACTCGACTACAACATTTCTTCACCTTCTTTTCTCCATTTCAATCTAGTTCTAACATTCATCCAAGATCGAAGATCAAGATCAAAGATTCAAGGGCCAGAGTTGAAGATCTTCATCCAACGAAGCTAGATTTCATCGTTTCAAGCGGGATTTCGACGAATCAAGCTTGAATCTTCGCTGTCCAGATCTGAAGTATTTTGTTTTTGAAGTGTTTGGTTGATTTGGTGAGTGGAAGTTATCTCTCACGCGGACCCAAAGGAGTGTATAGGATTGGTGGTTTGTTGGAGTGTTGTAGAGAGTGTTTTTATGCATTTTTCCTTAGATTCAAGTGTAGATCCATTCTTATGAAGATGTTTACCTTTGCAAGTTCATTCATCTAGTTGTAGAGACAAAATCCATGAATTATATTTGTTAGATCTATGTTAAAAACCCATGATTCATATATGTTAGATCTATGCACATTTATTTACGAAATTGCCATTGTAATTATAAATGCCTATTTAGATCATGGTTGATTACTTGATTGCCTATTTCGATCTTGTTGAATGATTGATTGCTTGGATTAATGTTTGATTTGATTGATTAGTTGATCGATTACTTGACTTGGACAAGTATGCTTGATGGTGATTCAAAAGCCAAGTGGAAAGGCTCTTGGATAAGGAAAGCTGCTTGTGGCATATGAAGCGGATGTGGAAGCTCATATGGATGGATTCGAGGATTTGGGACCTTGCCATGATGCGAGAAGGCAAAGCATGATATTGAGATGGGACTTTGCTATGATGTGATGAGGCAAGGCATATGTTGAGATGGGACGGGTCATGATGACGTTCCAAGCACGGGTCATGACGACGTGCGAAGATATGTTGATAACTCAGTGATGCGGTCCGGGTTGGGGTGGATAATGGTTAGCTTGAGAGGTGCTTGAGCTAGTATGGAAATAGTCGTCAAGGAGGATGACTAGGAGGCTAAGATCTCATCGTTGTTGAAGGTTCTAGCATACTCAAAGCAAGGGTACGTTGGAACGGGTCACGATGACGTTCCAAGCACGGGTCACGATGACGTGCTAGTACTCTGGGCTGATGCGTTCGGCTTAGGCACGGGTCACGATGACGTGCGGAGTTATGTCTAAAACCGGGGTTACCATTAGCCCTTGACAGGTGGTCATTCGACTAACGGTGAAATCAAGGCAAGGATAATAGTGATAGCCAGAGTCATGGATGTTTGGTTGTATCATCATTCGGTCTCAAGAGCGGTATTTTCTAAGTGCTTATCTGATCTTGGTTTAGGCTTTGGGGGTTTGTATTTGGAAAATATCGCCCTTGACTCGAGTGATTATTGCTTTACCTTAATTGTCTGCTATGTTATGTTTGCTTCTCCTTAGTGTGTGTCTGGGGGCTATCACTGTAGAAAGAGGTGGGGTGGGATGGTTTGGTTCCTATTCCTTTTATCCCTTATGCTCTTTTGGTATGTTAGATAGTTGATTTACTGCTCACTAAGACTTTGTCTGACTCAAGGTTTTATGTCTCCTCTTATTACCTTGGGCTGTTCATCCATGTTGGGATGGGCAGACTAGGTAGCAGGTGACCGGTGCTGTTCTTGGAGATCTACGCTGATGATGACGAAGACGAGCAGGAGACTTTTGCATATTATTTTCATATTATATGTACTGGGTGTTCCGCTGCTGTATTTGTTTGAGTGATATGTAGTGAGGCTTTGATGTATGGATGATTCATATGTTTGTTTAAAACTACTATGATGCTTATATGATGATGTTCTGTTCTATGGAGCTTCACTATATTATAATTCTCCATTGTATTTTATCCATGCGCTGTGAGTTGTACGATAGAGTTTAATGTTTTATTTTACCCTGACTATCATCCATGGCTGCCTGGCACACCTTTCAGCGCATTATTTCCTTTTTTTGGTGCGGGAGTCATGGGCGGTCGTCACATTTGGTATCAGAGCTTTGGTTAATCGATTTTAGCCAACGCTCGCTGACGTAACTACGTAAGAGAGAGACGTAATTGTATTTTGATGGATGATTACTATATATAATATAGTATTTTAGATGGAGTTGAACTCCTTATGCAGTTGTTTCTCAAGGTGTTCTAAATCATTCCTTTTTGTAGATATTAAGGATGAGCCGAAGTGAGAGACAAGCTGCGAGGGAAAGCCGTGCTGCTAGGGAAGCTGTTGATTATGCTCCTATGTTTGAGGCCATGATGACTTCAATCATGAGGAGGATACCAGCTTCCGGATTATCAGTGGATGTGGGAGTTCAAGTTCAAGCTCCAAGACCGGTGGATTTTGCTAAGCTTTGCAAGGACTATACTTCTCTTGGAGGAAAAATTTTCTTGGGAACGGAATTGACTATTGAAGTGCAGAGATGGATTGATGCTTGTCGAAGGATTTTTGGTGATTTGGGAATCGAGGATGCAACTAAGAGGAAGCTTGCATCAAGGCAACTTCAAGGAAGAGCTTCAGATTGGTGGAATTCTATCACCATCGATACTTCGGAAGAGGAGATTACTTGGGAGCAATTCCAAGTCAGATTTGAAGCTAAGTTCATCTCTACGGCTCAGAAATCTGTCTTGTTTAAGAAGTTTGTGGAACTCAAGCAAGGTGGGAGATCGGTTCTTGAGTATGTTTCTGAGTTTGAGGCTTTGTCCAAATATGCCAGATCGTATATCGATTCTCCCTACCAGAAGAACGAGAAGTTTGTGACGGGCTTGGATGCTTATCTAGGGAGGCAGTTGGTGGATCATTTGGACGATCCGTTTGAGAAGCTTGTGGAGAAAGCTCTTAGGCATGAGAGTTTGTTTCCTAGGGAAAGTTCTATTGTTGCTGTGACCAAGGACCATAGTGGAAATAAGAAGAGGAAGCAGCAGCAGCAGAAGGGAAAGGATGGCCAGAAGAAGCCGAAAGGTGAAGTGACCTGCTACAACTGCCGACAGAAGGGTCATCTCTCCCGGGATTGCAAGAATCCAAAGGTGCAGTTGAAGTGCCACAACTGTGATAAGCTGGGACATATCAAGAAGGACTGTCCAGAGCCGAGGAAAGATAAGCAGATTGTGCAAGCTTATGCTTTGGGAGCTGTGCCGTCGTCTTCAAAGGCTCCTACTACCGAAGAGAAGGGGAAGAGTGTGGTGGTTCAAGGTACTCTTTCCATTTGTGGTGTTCCAGTTAGAGTGTTGTTTGATACTGGAGCGTCGCATTCTTTTGTTTGTGATGATTTGGTAGGCCGGTTAGGTTTGAAACCGGATATTGTTGATAGGCCATTGGTTGTGACAAATCCAATTGGGGGTACGTCATGTTTGTGTATGATATGCCGTGGTCTATTTGTGTCGAGTCATGATTGCTCGTTTGTTTGTGATTGCTTTGTTCTGAACTTTGCGGGGTTCGGAATAATTTTGGGTATGGACTGGCTTAGGAAGTATGCGGCAAGGATTTATTGTGAGAGGATGGAGGTGACAGTCGGGAATGTGGAAGGGCGAAAGGTTGTGATACGATGTAAGCATGAAGAAGGCGTCTTCATGAGCTTCATGTATTCGCTGGTTGTTCCACGGGATGGACTGTCATCAGTGCCTATTGTGAATGGATTTGAGGATGTCTTTGACGAAGTCAAAAGGTTACCGCCGCATAGGGAGATCGAGTTTCGTATCGATCTAGTTGAGGGAGCCAGACCTGTGGTGATGCCTCTTAGGCGGATGGCGCCTAGGGAACAGCAAGAGTTGAAGGTGCAAGTTGATGAACTTTTGCAGAAAGGGTTCATTCGGCGTAGTGTGTCCGAATGGGGTGCACCAGTTGTGTTCGCAACCAAAGCGGATGGATCGTTGAGGTTGTGTGTGGATTATCGTGAGCTGAATAAGGTGACTAAGAAGAACAAGTATCCATTGCCGAGAATAGATGACTTGTTTGACCAGCTTCACGAGGCTAAGGTGTTTTCTCAGATGGATTTGGCAACGGGATTTCACCAGTTGAGAGTGGCGAATGATAGTGTGCCGAAGACTGCTTTCAGGACACCATCCAGGTTTTATGAGTGGCTGGTAATGCCGTTTGGATTGACCAATGCACCAGCATATTTTATGGATCTTATGAATAGAGTGTTCAGAGATCAGTTGAATAAGTTCGTGCTTGTGTTCGTGGATGATATTCTGATTTATTCCAGAACTGAGGAGGAACACCAGACACACTTGAGGATTGTTTTGGAAATCTTGCGGAAACATCAACTGAAGGCTAAGTTTTCGAAGTGTCACTTCTGGAAGAGTGAAGTGAGGTTCTTAGGCCATGTTATCTCTGGAAATGGAATAGCGGTTGATCCCGCTAAGGTGGCAGCAATCCAGGATTGGGTTAGACCTAAGAATGCATCTGATGTGAGAAGTTTTCTTGGATTAGCAGGATATTATCGTCGGTTTATCAAAGACTTTTCCAAGATAGCTGCACCGTTGACAGGATTGACGAAGAAGAACCAAGTGTTCGAATGGGATGATAAGTGTGAGCAAGCCTTCGTAATCCTGAAAGAGCGACTGACGAGTGCTCCTTTTTTGACTATTCCAAGTGGGAATGATGAGATGGTGTTTACACCGATGCATGTGGTACTGGACTTGGAGCAGTGCTAATGCAGAAGGATAAAGTTGTTGCGTATGCAAGTCGACAACTGAAGCCGCATGAAAGGAATTATCCGACTCATGATTTGGAGTTAGCGGCGATTGTGTTTGCTTTGAAGATGTGGAGACATTATCTGTTGGGAGTTCGATTCGAGTTGTTTACGGATCATAAGTCGTTGAAGAATCTTTACTCCTAAAAGGATTTGAATCTTCGATAGCAACGGTGGCTAGAGTTTTTAGCATCGTATGATTTTGGTATAGCCTATACTCCGGGAAAAGGAAACGCAGTGGCTGATGCGTTAAGTCGAAGACATGCAGGATTGGGAGCCATGTTTTCGGAATGGAAGAGTCTCGAGTATTTGGCTGGGTTTGATTTCAGGCCTAGATGTGAATTGGAACCTGAGATGTTGGCAAACTTATCGATAAGACCTACTCTTGTGGAAAGGATTGGGGAGAGCCAAAAGCAAGACGATAAGCTTGTCAGGATTATCCGTGATTTGGAAGCTGGATTGAATCCAGAGAAGGATAAAGGATTCGAGGTCGATCGAGAGGGTTGGCTTCGAAAGCAAGGACGATTAGTTGTTCCTGATATAGATGGATTGAGAGATGAAGTTCTGAGGGAAAGTCATCACTCGAAGTTGACAATTCATCCAGGTGGAAATAAGATGTATCGGGATATGAAGAGAACTTATTACTGGGAAGGCATGAAGAAGGATGTTGGAAATTTTATTTCCAAATGTATGAACTGCCAGTTGGTGAAAGCCGAGCAGAAGAAGCCCAGTGGATTGCTTCAGCCATTAGAGGTTCCTACATGGAAGTGGGACCAAGTGTCGATGGATTTTATCGATGGTCTACCTAGAACCAGGACAGGGAATGAAGGGATTTGGGTCATCGTAGATCGGTTGACTAAGAGTGCAAGGTTCATTCCTGTTCGATCGACTAGGACTGCATCGAAGTTGGCTGGGCTTTATGTTAAGTGGATAGTTTGACTCCATGGTGTTCCGAAGAGTATAGTGAGCGATCGAGACCCATTGTTCACTAGTAGATTTTGGAAGAGCTTCCAGCAAGTTTTGGGAATCGAGTTGTGTATGAGTACAGCTTATCACCCTCAAACAGATGGTCAGACTGAGAGAGTCAACCGAGTTTTGGAAGATCTCTTGAGAGCATGTGTTTTGGACTTCGGAGGATCATGGGAAGATCACCTTCATTTGGTGGAATTTGCATATAATAACAGTTATCAGTCGAGTATTGGTATGGCACCATATGAGGCATTATATGGAAGACCGTGTAACTCTCCGACATGTTGGTTGGAAACTAGAGAAAAGCTGATACTTGGGCCAGAGATGATTCGACAGACTTCGGATTGTATAGAGACCATTCGGCAACGAATGAAGGCAGCCCAAGATCGTCAGAAGAGTTATGCCGATAATCGTCGTAAGGATTTGGAGTTCGACGTAGGTGATATGGTTTTTGTGAAGATTTCTGCATTGAAGAGTGTTATTATATTCGGGAAGAAAGGAAAGTTAACTCTGAGATTTGTTGGACCATTCCCGATTATCAAGCGAATTGGAAAACTCGCTTATAGATTGGAGTTACCGGAAAAGATGGCGGGTGTGCACAATGTTTTTCATGTATCTTATCTACGGAAGTATGTGCATGACCCAACTACGGTGGTTTCTGCTGATAGCTGTGAAGACTTGGAAGTTGATCCAGTTGTTTCGAGACCTCGTAAGCCACTTCGTGTTGTTGGAACCGACACGAAACAGCTTAGGACGAAGACGATTACGTTGCTCAAGGTACAATGGAGTGAAGATGTTAACGACTGTACATGGGAGGAGGAAGAGAGGATGAAGGCAGCTCATCCTGGACTCTTCGAGGTATGGCCCTAAGGTGTCGTGACATCTCATGAATTTGCATCTTGATCTAATCTTAGAATTCTGCATGCTAGGCTAGAATTGGATGCATGGATTTTTGATTGCTATGGATGGTAGGCATGTAGGATAGTTTTGGTTGCTCTCATTTGTTTGGGATTTCGGGGGCGAAATTCCTAAGGGGGAGAGAATGTAACGACCCGTATTTTACGTGTCGATTAATCGTAAGATAATTGTCTTTAGGTCGTTTGCATCGTTGAGTCAACCAGAGTTAGCTCGGGTGGGAGCTTAGGTCATGTGAGAGTTAGCGTGTTAGTGCTAACGGGTTAAGACTTAGTTTAGGTTGTGATGGAGTTAGGTCGGTAGGCAACCTAAGGTTGTTGGCAACTCACGAGTTAGCATGTGAACGTGTCAATAGGAGCAACGACCTAAGACTTAAGGGATTAGGCGACCTAGTGATTACGAGTTAAGATAGGTCGTAAGTAACCTAAAAGTGCTAGGTCGAATAGTTGTTAGGTCGAGTGGAGCGACCTATAGGGGCAGCGACCTACTGGTGAGCGACCTAAGAGTTAGCGAGTTAGTGTGCTACGACTTAGTGGTTTGGGATGAGTTAATGGCTAGCGACTTAAGGTTTTGGCCGACTTAGGGGCTAGCGAGTTAGTGAGTGAGCGAGTTAGGTGGAGCAGCGGCTTACGAGTTAAGTCGTTGGCGACTTAAGGTGTTAGGTCGTTAGGGTAGGAAGGTCGTTAGAAGTTTAGTCGCGGCATCATGGATCTGCATTCATTTTAAGTCGCGCAGCTTTAGGACCGTTAGATCGTGTGAGCGACTTGGTAGCTCACTGTGTCGTAAGTCGTAACTCATTTACGAGTTAGCGGATCTGCGTTCTTTTTTTTAGCTCGTAGGAATTGTGAGTCGTTGAGTCGTTAGGTCGTGAGTCGTGGGGATTTTGGGTCGTGAATCGTAACACGTTAGGTCGGTAACGACCTAAGATCGTGAGTCGTAACACGTTAGGTCGGCAACGACCTAAGACCGGGCACGAGTTATAGAGGCGGACGACCTAAGACTCAGCCTATAAATAGAGGGGTTTGACTCACTTTTTGGCACCGGTTTTTGAAGCGACGAAGTGCTGCCATTTTGGGAACTCGACTACAACATTTCTTCACCTTCTTTTCTCCATTTCAATCTAGTTCTAACATCCATCCAAGATCGAAGATCAAGATCAAAGGTTCAAGGGCCAGAGTTGAAGATCTTCATCCAACGAAGCTAGATTTCATCGTTTCAAGCGAGATTTCGACGAATCAAGCTTGGATCTTCGCTGTCCAGATCTGAAGTGTTTTGTTTTTGAAGTGTTTGGTTGATTTGGTGAGTGGTAGTTATCTCTCACGCGGACCCAAAGGAGTGTATTGGATTGGTGGTTTGTTGGAGTGTTGTAGAGAGTGTTTTTATGCATTTTTCCTTAGATTCAAGTGTAGATCCATTCTTATGAAGATGTTTACCTTTGCAAGTTCATTCATCTAGTTGTAGAGACAAAACCCATGATTTATATTTGTTAGATCTATGTTAAAAACCCATGATTCATATATGTTAGATCTATGCACATTTATTTACGAAATTACCATTGTAATTATAAATGCCTATTTAGATCATGTTTGATTACTTGATTGCCTATTTAGATCTTGTTGAATGATTGATTGCTTGGATTAATGTTTGATTTGATTGATTAGTTGATCGATTACTTGACTTGGACAAGTATGGTTGATGGTGATTCAAAAGCCAAGTGGAAAGGCTCTTGGATAAGGAAAGCTGCCTGTGGCATATGAAGCGGATGTGCAAGCTCATATGGATGGATTCGAGGATGTGGGACCTTGCCATGATGCGAGAAGGCAAAGCATGATATTGAGATGGGACTTTGCTATGATGTGATGAGGCAAGGCATATGTTGAGATGGGACGGGTCATGATGACGTTCCAAGCATGGATCATGACAACGTACGAAGATATGTTGATAACTCGGTGATGCGGTCCTTGTTGGGGTGGATAATGGTTAGCTTGAGAGGTGCTTGAGCCAGTATGGAAATAGTCGTCAAGGAGGATGACTAGGAGGCTAAGATCTCATCGTTGTAGAAGGTTCTAGCATACTCAAAGCAAGGGTACGTTGGAACGGGTCACGATGACGTTCCAAGCACGGGTCACGATGACGTGCTAGTACTCTGGGCTGATGCGTTCGTCTTAGGCACGGGTCACGATGACGTGCGGAGTTATGTCTAAAACCGGGGTTACCATTAGCCCTTGACGGGTGGTCATTCGACTAACGGTGAAATCAAGGCAAGGATAACAGTGATAGCCAGAGTCATGGATGTTTGGTTGTATCATCATTCGGTCTCAAGAGCGGTATTTTCTGAGTGCTTATCTGATCTTGGTTTAGGCCTTGGGGGTTTGTATTTGGAAAATATCGCCCTTGACTCGAGTGATTATTGCTTTACCTTAATTGTCTGCTATGTTATGTTTGCTTCTCCTTAGTGTGTGTCTAGGGGCTATCACTGTAGAAAGAGGTGGGGTGGGATGGTTTGGTTCCTATTCCTTTTATCCCTTATGCTCTTTTGGTATGTTAGATAGTTGATTTACTGCTCACTAAGACTTTGTCTGACTCAAGGTTTTATGTCTCCTCTTATTACCTTGGGCTGTTCATCCATGTTGGGATGGGCAGACTAGGTAGCAGGTGACAGATGCTGTTCTTGGAGATATACGCTGATGATGACGAAGACGAGCAGGAGGCTTTTGCATATTATTTTCATATTATATGTAAAGGGTGTTCCGCTGCTGTATTTGTTTGAGTGATATGTAGTGTGGCTTTGATGTATGGATGATTCATATGTTTGTTTAAAACTACTATGATGCTTATATGATGATGTTCTGTTCTATGGAGCTTCACTATATTATAATTCTCTATTGTATTTTATCCATGCGCTGTGAGTTGTACGATAGAGTTTAATGTTTTATTTTACCCTAACTATCGTCCATGGCTTCCTGGCACACCTTTCAGCGCATTATTTCCTTGTTTTGGTGCGGGAGTCATGGGCGGTCGTCACAACTGGTTTGTTTCATACCCAAAAAATCCTATCCGAACCTCAATCGGGTCAAGGAAGTTTTTTACCCTTCGTTTTTTCGTCACGTGGATTTTTTTCTGTAAAACGGGATCCCCGTGGCTGGTCTATGATTTACCATCGCTGGAGAGTGGTGCACCATGGCACTGCAATGTTTCAAATCCATGCACTCATTTCTAAAGGTCGTACGGCACTGTTTCGTCATTTTGGACGGATGTTGCACCTTACACCGTAGATGTTGCACCCTATGGATATCGATTCTTCGGAGGGCCATAACTCTTGGCTCGTTTAGAGTTACGGGAGCCATAACCAGTCAAAACGAAGGTATCTGTGAGTTCTACAGCTATGACAGCTTTCAGCCTTCACTGGTTAGTTTCATACCCAAAAAATCCTATCCGAACCTCAATCGGGTCATGGAAGTTTTTTACCCTTCGTTTTTTCCTCACGTGGATTTTTTCTGTAAAAACGGGATCCCCGTGGCTGGTCAATGATTTACCATCACTGGAGAGTGGTGCACCATGGTACTGCACCGTTTCAAATCCATGCACCCATTTCTAAAGGTCGTACGGCACGGTTTCGTCGATTTGGACGGATGTTGCACCTTGCACCGGAGATGTTGCACCCTGTGGAAATCGATTCTTCGGAGGGCCATAACTCTTGGCTCGTTTGGAGTTACGGGAGCCATAACCAGTCAAAACGAAGGTATCTGTGAGTTCCACAGCTATGACGGCTTTTAGCCGTCACTGGTTAGTTTCATACCCAAAAAATCCTATCCGAACCTCAATCGGGTCATGGAAGTTTTTTACCCTTCGTTTTTTCGTCACGTGGATTTTTTCTGTAAAACGGGATCCCCGTGGCTGGTCAATGATTTACCATTGCTGGAGAGTGGTGCACCATGGTACTGCACCGTTTCCAATCCATGCATCCGTTTCTAAAGGTCGTACGACACGGTTTCGTCATTTTGGACGGATGTTGCACCTTGCACCGTAGATGTTGCACCCTATGGATATCGATTCTTCGGAGGGCCATAACTCTTGGCTCGTTTAGAGTCACGGGAGCCATAACCAGTCAAAACGAAGGTATCTGTGAGTTCTACAGCTATGACCGCTCTCAGCCGTCACTGGTTAGTTTCATACCCAAAAAATCCTACCCGAACCTCAATCGGGTCAAAGAAGTTTTTTATCCTTCGTTTTTTCGTCACGTGGATTTTTTATGTTAAACGGGATCCCCGTGGCTAGTCTATGATTTACCATCGCTGGAGAGTGGTGCACCATGGCACTGCAATGTTTCAAATCCATGCACTCATTTCTAAAGGTCGTACGGCACTGTTTAGTCATTTTGGACGGATGTTGCACCTTACACCGTAGATGTTGCACCTTGTGGAAATCGATTCTTCGAAGGGCCATAACTCTTGGCTCGCCTAGAGTTACGGGAGCCACAACCAGTCAAAACGAAGGTATCTGTGAGTTCTACAGCTATGACAGCTTTCAGCCGTCACTGGTTAGTTTCATACCCAAAAAATCCTATCTGAACCTCAATCGGATCATGGAAGTTTTTTACCCTTCGTTTTTTCCTCACGTGGATGTTTTCTGTAAAAACGGGATCCCCGTGGCTGGTCAATGATTTACCATCGCTGGAGAGTGGTGCACCATGGTACTACACCGTTTCAAATCTATGCACCCATTTCTAAAGGACGTACGACACAGTTTCGTCATTTTGGACGGATGTTGCACCTTGCACCGTAGATGTTGCACCCTATGGATATCGATTATTCGGAGGGCCATAACTCTTGGCTCGTTTGGAGTTATGGGAGCCATAACCAGTCAAAACGAAGGTATCTGTGAGTTCTACAGCTATGACCGCTTTCAGCCGTCACTGGTTAGTTTCATACCCAAAAAATCCTATCCGAACCTCAATCGGGTCATGGAAGTTTTTTACCCTTCGTTGTTTCGTCATGTGGATTTTTTCTGTAAAACGGGATCCCCGTGGCTGGTCAATGATTTACCATCGCTGGAGAGTGGTGCACCATGGTACTGCACCGTTTCAAATCCCTGCACCCATTTCTAAAGGTCGTACGGCACGGTTTCGTCATTTTGGACGGATGTTGCACCTTGCACCGCAGATGTTGCACCCTTTGGATATCGATTATTCGGAGGGCCATAACTCTTGGCTCGTTTAGAGTTACGGGACCCATAACCTATCAAAACGAAGGTATCTGTGAGTTCTACAGCTATGACGGCTTTCAGCCGTCACTGGTTAGCTTCATAACCAAAAAATCCTATCCGAACTTCAATTGGGTCATGGAAGTTTTTTACCCTTCGTTTTTTCGTCACGTGGATTTTTTCTGTAAAACGGGATCCCCGTGGCTGGTCAATGATTTACCATCGCTGGAGAGTGGTGCACCATGGTACTGCACCGTTTCAATTCCATGCACCCATTTCTAAAGGTCGTACGGCACGGTTTCGTCATCTTGGATGGATGTTGCACCTTGCGCCGTAGATGTTGCACCCTATGGATATCTATTATTCGAAGGGCCATAACTATTGGCTCGTTCAGATTTACGGAAGCCATAACCAGTCAAAACGAAGGAATCTGTGAGTTCTACAGCTATGACAGCTTTCTGCCGCCACTGGTTAGTTTCATACCCAAAAAAATCCTATCCGAACCTCAATCGGGTCAAGGAAGTTTTTTACCCTTCGTTTTTTCGTCATGTGGATTTTTTCTGTAAAACGGGATCCCCGTGGCTGGTCTATGATTTACCATCGCTGGAGAGTGGTGCACCATGGTACTGCAATGTTTCAAATCCATGCACTCATTTCTAAAGGTCGTACGGCACTGTTTCGTCATTTTGGACGGATGTTGCACCTTGCACCGTAGATGTTGCACCCTGTGGATATCGATTCTTCGGAGGGCCATAACTCTTGGCTCGTTTAGAGTTATGGGAGCCATAACCAGTCAAAACGAAGGTATCTGTGAGTTCTACAGCTATGGCAGCTTTCAGCCATCACTGGTTAGATTCATACCCAAAAATCCTATCCGAACCTCAATCGGGTCAAGGAAGTTTTTTACCCTTCGTTTTTTCGTCACGTGGATTTTTTCTGTAAAACGGGATCCCCGTGGCTGGTCTATGATTTACCATCGCTGGAGAGCGGTGCACCATGGCACTGCAATGTTTCAAATCCATGCACTCATTTCTAAAGGTCGTACGGCACTGTTTCGTCATTTTGGACGGATGTTGCACCTTACACCGTAGATGTTGCACCCTGTGGATATCGATTCTTCGAAGGGCCATAACTCTTGGCTCGTTTAGAGTTTACGGCAGCCATAACTAGTCAAAACGAAGGTATCTGTGAGTTCTACAGCTATGACAGCTTTCAGCCTTCACTGGTTAGTTTCATACCCAAATAATCCTATCCGAACCTCAATCGGGTCATGGAAGTTTTTTACCCTTCGTTTTTTCCTAACGTGGATTTTTTCTGTAAAAACGGGATCCCCGTGGCTGGTCAATGATTTACCATCGCTGGAAAGTGGTGCACAATGGTACTGCACCGTTTCAAATCCATGCACCCATTTCTAAAAGTCGTACGGCACGGTTTCGTCATTTTGGACGGATGTTGCACCTTGCACCGCAGATGTTGCACCCTGTGGAAATCGATTCTTCGGAGGGCCATAACTCTTGGCTCGTTTGGAGTTACGGGATCCATAACTAGTCAAAACGAAGGTATCTGTGAGTTCTACAGCTATGACGGCTTTTAGCCGTCACTGGTTAGTTTCATACCCAAAAAATCCTATCCGAACCTCAATCGGGTCATGGAAGTTTTTTACCCTTCGTTTTTTCGTCACGTGGATTTTTTCTGTAAAACTGGATCCCCGTGGCTGGTCAATGATTTACCATCGCTGGAGAGTGGTGCACCATGGTACTGCACCGTTTCAAATCCATGCATCCATTTCTAAAGGTCGTACGGCACGGTTTCGTCATTTTGGACGGATGTTGCACCTTGTACCGTAGATGTTGCACCCTTTGGATAACGATTCTTCGGAGGGCCATAACTCTTGGCTCGTTTAGAGTTACGGTAGTTATAACCAGTCAAAACGAAGGTATCTGTGAGTTCTACAGCAATGACAGCTTTCAGCCATGACTGGCTAGTTTCATACCCAAAAAATCCTATCCGAACCTCAATCGGGTCAAGGAAGTTTTTTACCCTTCGTTTTTTCGTCACGTGGATTTTTTATGTTAAACGGGATCCCCGTGGCTGGTCTATGATTTACCATCGCTGGAGAGTGGTGCACCATGGTACTGCACCGTTTCAATTCCATGCACCCATTTCTAAATGTCGTACGGCACGGTTTCGTCATTTTGGACGGATGTTGCACCTTGCGCCGTAGATGTTGCACCCTGTGGATATCGATTCTTCGGAGGGCCATAACTCTTGGCTCGTTTAGAGTTATAGGAGCCACAACTAGTCAAAACGAAGGTATCTGTGAGTTCTACAGCTATGACAGCTTTCAGCCGTCACTGGTTAGTTTCATACCCAAAAAATCCTATCCGAACCTCAATCGGGTCATGGAAGTTTTTTACCCTTCGTTTTTTCCTCACGTGGATTTTTTCTGTAAAAACGGGATCCCCGTGGCTGGTCAATGATTTACCATCGCTGGAGAGTGGTGAGCCATGGTACTGCACCGTTTAAAATCCATGCACCCATTTCTAAAGGTTGTACGGCACAGTTTCGTCATTTTGCACGGATGTTGCACCTTGCACCGTAGATGTTGCACCCTATGGCTATCGATTATTCGGAGGGCCATAACTCTTGGGTCGTTTGGAGTTACGGGAGCCATAACCAGTCAAAACGAAGGTATCTGTGAGTTCTACAGCTATGACCGCTTTCAGCCGTCACTGGTTAGATTCATATCCAAAAAATCCTATCCGAACCTCAATCGGGTGATGGAAGTTTTTTACCCTTCATTTTTTCGTCACGTGGATTTTTTCTGTAAAACGGGATTCCCGTGGCCGGTCAATGATTTACCATCACTGGAGAGTGGTGCACCATGGTACTGCACCATTTCAAATCCCTGCACCCATTTCTAAAGGTCGTACGACACAGTTCCGTCATTTTGGACGGATGTTGCACCTTGCACCGCAGATGTTGCACCCTTTGGATATCGATTATTCGGAGGGCCATAACTCTTGGCTCTTTAGAGTTACGGGACCCATAATCTATCAAAACGAAGGTATTTGTGAGTTCTACAGCTATGACGGCTTTCAGCCGTCACTGGTTAGTTTCATACCCAAAAAATCCTATCCGAACCTCAATCGAGTCATGGAAGTTTTTTACCCTTCGTTTTTTCGTCACGTGGATTTTTTCTGTAAAACGGGATCCCCGTGGCTGGTCAATGATTTACCATCGCTGGAGAGTGGTGCACCATGGTACTGCACCGTTTCAATTCCATGCACCCATTTCTAAATGTCGTACGGCACGGTTTCGTCATTTTGGACGGATGTTGCACCTTGCGCCGTAGATGTTGCACCCCGTGGATATCGATTCTTTGGAAGGCCATTACTCTTGGCTCGTTTAGAGTTACGGGAGCCATAACCAGTCAAAACGAAGGTATCTGTGAGTTCTACAGCTATGGCAGCTTTCAGCCGTCACTGGTTAGATTCATACCCAAAAAATCCTATCCGAACCTCAATCGGGTCAAGAAAGTTTTTTACCCTTCGTTTTTTCGTCTCGTGGATTTTTTCTGTAAAACGGGATCCCCGTGGCTGGTCTATGATTTACCATCGCGAGAGAGTGGTGCACCATGGCACTGCAATGTTTCAAATCCATGCACTCATTTCAAAAGGTCGTACGGCACAGTTTCGTCATTTTGGACGGATGTTGCACCTTACACCGTAGATGTTGCACCCTGTGGATATCGATTCTTCGGAGGGCCATAAATCTTGGCTCGTTTAGAGTTACGGGAGCCATAACCAGTCAAAAAGAAGGTATCTGGGAGTTCTACAGCTTTCATCCTTCATTGGTTAGTTTCATACCCAAAAAATCCTATCCGAACCTCAATCGGGTCATGGAAGTTTTTTACCCTTCGTTTTTTCCTCACGTGGATTTTTCTGTAAAAACGGGATCCCCGTGGCTGGTCAATGATTTACCATCGCTGGAGAGTGGTGCACCATGGTACTGCATCGTTTCCAATCCATGCACCCATTTCTAAAGGTCGTACGGCAGGGTTTCGTCATTTTGGACGGATGTTGCACCTTGCACCGCAGATGTTGCACCCTGTGGAAATCGATTCTTCGGAGGGCCATAACTCTTCGCTCGTTTGGTGTTACGGGAGCCATAACCAGTCAAAACGAAGGTATCTGTGAGTTCTATAGCTATGACTGCTTTCAGCCGTCACTGGTTAGTTTCATACCCAAAAAATCCTATCCGAACCTCAATCGGGTCATGGATGTTTTTTACCATTCGTTTTTTCGTCACGTTGATTTTTTCTGTAAAACGGGATCCCCGTGGCTGGTCAATGGTTTACCATTGCTGGAGAGTGGTGCACCATGGTACTGCACCGTTTCAAATCCATGCATCCGTTTCTAAAGGTCGTACGACACGGTTTCGTCATTTTGGACGGATGTTGCACCTTGCACCGTAGATGTTGCACCCTATGGATATCGATTCTTCGGAGGGCCATAACTCTTAGCTCGTTTAGAGTTACGGGAGCCATAACCAGTCAAAACGAAGGTATCTGTGAGTTCTACATCTATGACCGCTTTCAGCCGTCACTGGTTAGTTTCATACCCAAAAAAACCTATCCGAACCTCAATCGGGTCATGGAAGTTTTTTACCCTTCGTTTTTTCGTCACGTGGATTTTTTCTGTAAAACGGGATCCCCATGGCTGGTCTATGATTTACCATCGCTGGAGAGTGGTGCACCATGGCACTACAATGTTTCAAATCCATGCACTCATTTCTAAAGGTCGTACGGCACTGTTTCGTCATTTTGGACGGATGTTGCACCTTACACCGTAGATGTTGCACCCTGTGGATATCGATTCTTCGGTGGGCCATAAATCTTGGCTCGTTTAGAGTTACGGGAGCCATAACCAGTCAAAAAGAAGGTATCTGTGAGTTCTACAGCTATGACAGCTTTCAGCCTTCACTGGTTAGTTTCATACCCAAAAAATGCTATCCGAACCTCAATCGGGTCATGGAAGTTTTTTACCCTTCGTTTTTTCCTCACGTGGATTTTTCTGTAAAAACGGGATCCCCGTGGCTGGTCAATGATTTACCATCACTGGAGAGTGGTGCACCATGGTACTGCATCGTTTCCAATCCATGCACCCATTTCTAAAGGTCGTACGGCACGGTTTCGTCATTTTGGACGGATGTTGCACCTTGCACCGCAGATGTTGCACCCTGTGGAAATTGATTCTTCGGAGGGCCATAACTCTTAGCTCGTTTGGTGTTACGGGAGCCATAACCAGTCAAAACGAAGGTATCTGTGAGTTCTACAGCTATGACTGCTTTCAGCCGTCACTGGTTAGTTTCATACCCAAAAAATCCTATCCGAACCTCAATCGGGTCATGGAAGTTTTTTACCCTTCGTTTTTTCGTCACGTGGATTTTTTCTGTAAAACGGGATCCCCGTGGCTGGTCAATGATTTACCATTGCTGGAGAGTGGTGCACCATGGTACTGCACCGTTTCAAATCCATGCATCCATTTCTAAAGGTCGTACGGCACGGTTTCGTCATTTTGGACGGATGTTGCACCTTGCACCGTAGATGTTGCACCCTATGGATATCGATTCTTCGGAGGGCCATAACTCTTGGCTCGTTTAGAGTTATGGCAGGCATAACCAGTCAAAACGAAGATATCTGTGAGTTCTACAGCTATGACCGCTTTAAGCCGTCACTGGTTAGTTTCATACCCAAAAAATCCTATCCGAACCTCAATCGGGTCAAGGAAGTTTTGTACCCTTCGTTTTTTCGTCACGTGGATTTTTTATGTTAAATGGGATCCCCACGGCTGGTCTATGATTTACCATCGCTGGAGAGTGGTGCACCATGGCACTGCAATGTTTCAAATCCATGCACTAATTTCTAAAGGACGTACGGCACTGTTTCGTCATTTTGGACGGATGTTGCCCCTTACACCGTAGATGTTGCACCCTGTGGATATCGATTCTTCGGAGGGCCATAAATCTTGGCTCGTTTAGAGTTACGGGAGCCACAAACTGTCAAAACGAAGGTATCTGTGAAGCTATGACAGCTTTCAGCCGTCATTAGTTAGTTTCATACCCAAAAAATCCTATCCGAACCTCAATCGGGTCATGGAAGTTTTTTACCCTTCGTTTTTTCCTTACGTGGATTTTTTCTGTAAAAACGGGATCCCCGTGGCTGGTCAATGATTTACCATCGCTGGAGAGTGGTGCACCATGGTACTGCACCGTTTCAAATCTTTGCACCCATTTCTAAAGGTCGTACGGCACGGTTTCTTCATTTTGGACGGATGTTGCACCTTGCACTGTGGATGTTGCACCCTATGGATATCGATTATTCGGAGGGCCATAACTCTTGGCTCGTTTGGAGTTACGGGAGCCATAACCAGTCAAAACGAAGGTATCTGTGAGTTCTACAGCTATGACTGCTTTCAGCCGTCACTGGTTTGTTTCATGCCCAAAAAATCCTATCCGAACCTCAATCGGGTCATGGCAGTTTTTTACCCTTCGTTTTTTCGTCACGTGGATTTTTTCTGTAAAACGTGAACCCCGTGGCTGGTCAATGATTTACCATCGTTGGAAAGTGGTGCACCGTGGTACTACACCGTTTCAATTCCATGCACCCATTTCTAAAGGTCGTACGGCACGGTTTCGTCATTTTGGACGGATGTTGCACCTTGCGCCGTAGATGTTGCACCCTATGGATATCAATTATTCGGAGGGCCATAACTCTTGGCTCGTTTGGAGTTACGGGAGCCATAACCCGTCAAAACGAAGGTATCTTTGAGTTCTACAGCTATGACGGCTTTCAGCCGTCACTTGTTAGTTTCATACCCAAAAAATCCTATCCGAACCTCGATCGGGTCAAGGAAGTTTTTACCCTTCATTTTTTCGTCACGTGGATTTTTTCTGTAAAACGGGATCCCCGTGGCTGGTCAATGATTTACCATCGCTGGAGAGTGGTGCACCACGGTACTGCACCGTTTCAAATCCATGCACCCATTTCTAAAGGTCGTAAGACACGGTTTTGTCATTTTGGACGGATGTTGCACCTTGCACCGTGTAACGACCCGTATTTTACGTGTCGATAGATCGTAGAATTTGCGGGTCGATAGTGTTGTTTGGGTTGCCTCTAGCCTGAGTCGTATGGAGAGTAACTTGTGTGTTGAAGTGATGAGTCGTGACCGACTCATGGGGTTGAGTCGTGACCGACTCATAGGATAGGGCGTGCATGAGCTACGACTTAAGGAAGGTGGCCGGGTTAAGGAGGTTACGACCTAAGATGTTGCCGAGTTAAGGCTTGAGTCGTGACCGACTCATAGGGGACCGGCTCAAGGAGGGGTTGCGGTTTAGAGTGTTGGCCGAGATAAGGGAGCGACCGACTTAAGAGTTAACACGTTGCCGACTTAAGGAGGTTGGTGGTTTAAGGGTTGGCCGACTCATAGGAGTTAACTCGTGACCGAGTCATAGAATCGCCGACTCATAGTATTAGGGCTTAGGTCCTGAGTCGGTAGGGGTTTGGGTCGGCATAGCGTTATCCCATGTGTCGTTAGGACGGTGGGCCGACTCAGTGGATAAGTCGTTGGGGACTTAGGGTTTTGAGTCGTGTCTCGTGGGATAAGGATTTGGCTTAGGTCGGCAGGGATAAGTCGTGTGACCTTCTTGCTGTGTTGAGTCGTTGGGTCTCTGAGTCGGTAATGCTATAGGTCGTGTGGTTCTTATGAGTCGTGTGACCGAGTCAAGGTAAGTCATAAGGATTTGGTCTTTGTGGTAGCCCGTGTACGAGTTAACTCGGTAGGTTTTTAGGTCGGTGGGAGCTTGAGTCGGGTGGCAGTTGAGTCGTCCTGACGACTTATGATAAGTCGCTAAGTCGTGTACCTGTTGAGTAGTATCTCATGTTGCCTGTTGGGTCGTGGCATTTATGAGTCGTAAGTCGTATAATGGCCCGTGTTTGTTGAAGTGTTGAGTCGGCCGTGTTTGTTGTAGCATTGAGTCGTTGAGTCGTAGGAATTGTTGTCTCGGAGGCTTCTAGGGTAGATGAGTCGGCAACGACTCATAAGATAAGTCGGAAACGACTTATAGGCGACGACTCATGGGCATTCCAGCCTATAAATAGAGGGCTTTGGCTCACTTTTTGGCACCGGTTTTCGAAGCGACGAAGTGCTGCCATTTTGGAGACTCGACTACAACATTTCTTCACCTTCTTTCTCTACTTCCATCAAGTGCTAACATCCATTGAAGATCGAAGATCAAGATCAAAGATTGAAGATCCAAAGTTGAAGATTTTCATCCGAAGAGGCTAGATTTCACCGTTTCAAGTGAAATTTCTCCGGATCAAGTCCAAGACCTTGCTGTCCAGATCTGAAGTTGATTGATTTTAGGTTGTTTGAGTGATTTGGTGAGTGGTAGTTATCTCTCACGCGGATCCAAAGGAGTATATGGGATTGGTGATATGTTTATATGTTAAAGTTAGCGTTTTCTCGCATTTTCCTTAAGTCTGCATGTATATCCATCATATTTGAAGATGTTTATCTATAGAAGCTATTTATCAAGTATTAGAGACAAAACCCATGTTTTAGATTTGATAAATCTATGCTAAAAACCATGATTTCACATATGTTGGACTTTTGCTCACTTATTTACGAAATTGCCATTATAGTTGATATTGCTTAATATATATCTTGTTTGAATGCTTGAATGTTTGAATGTATGTTAGATTTGATTGCTCCAAGTTAGCTTGTAGTTGATTTGGAACAAGATGGTTGAAGGTGATTCAAAAGCTAAGTGGAAAGGCTCTTGAATGATGAAAGCTGCCGATAGCATATGAAGCGGATGTGAAAGCTCATATGGATGGATTCGATGATGAGGGACTTTGCCGTGATGCGAAGAGGCGAAGCATGAGATCGAGATGGGACTTTGCCATGATGCGAGAAGGCAAGCCATAATGTTGAGATGAGACTTTGCTATGTTGCGATGAAGCAAAGTGTGATGTTGAGATGGAACGGGTCATGATGACGTTCCAAGCACGGGCTGCGACGACGTGCAAGGTTATGTTGATACTCGGTGATGCGATCCGAGTTGGTGATAATGGTTAGCTTGAGAGGCGCTTGAGCTAGTATGGATGGTCGTCGAGGAGGATGACTTGGAGGCTTAGATCTCATCGTTGTTGAAGGTTCTAGCATGCTCAAAGCAAGGGTACGTTGGAACGGGCTGCGACGGCGTTCCAGGCACGGGCTGCGACGACGTGCTAGTACTCTGGGTAGTTGCGAAAATTCCTAGGCACGGGCTGCGACGACGTGCGGAGTTATGGCTAGAACCGGGGTTACCATTAGCCCTTGACAGATGGTCATTCAACTAACGGTGGAATCAAGGCAATGATGCAGTGATAGCCAGAGTCATGGATGTTTGGTTGTATTATCATTCGGCTTCAAGAGCGGTGTTTTCTGGGTGCTTATCTGATCTTGGTTTAGGCCTTGGGGGTTTGTATTTGGAAAACATCGTCCTTGACTCGAGTGGTTATTGCTTTACTTTAATCGTCTATATTGTTATGCTTGATTCTTCTTAGTGTGTGTCTGGGGGCTATCACTGTGAGATGAGGTGGAGTGGGATGGTTTGGTTCCTATTCCTTTTATTCCTTATGCTCTTTTGGTATGTTTGATAGTTAATTTACTGCTCACTAAGACTTTGTCTGACTCAAGGTTTTATGTCTCCTCTTATTACCTTGGGCTGTTCATCCATGTTGGGATGGGCAGACTAGGTAAGCAGGTGACAGGTGCTGTGCTAGGAGTTCTACGCTGAAGATGACGAAGACGAGCAGGAGGCTTTGCATATTTGTTTTCTTACTATATGTACTGGGTTCCGCTGTTGTATCTGATTGAGTGTTGTAGTGAGGTTCTGATGTATGGATGATTCATTTGATTGTATAAACTGCTATGTTGCTTATATGATGATGTTGTGTTCTATTGAGCTTCACTATATTATATTTCTCTATTGTATTTTATCCATGCGCTGTGAGTTATACGATAAATTCTGCGAATTTTATTTTACCTTGACTATCGTCCATGGCTGCCTGGCACACCTTTCAGCGCATTATTCCCTTGTTTTGGTGCGGGAGTCATGGGCGGTCGTCACATTTGGTATCAGAGCTTTGGTTAATCGATTTTAGCCAACGCTCGCTGACGTAATTACGTAAGAGAGACGTAATTGTATTTTGATGGATGATTACTATATATAATATAGTAGCTTAGATGGATTTGAACTCCTTATGCAGTTGTTTCTTAAGGTGTTCTAATCATTCTTTTTACAGATATTAAGGATGAGCAGAAGCGAGAGACAAGCTGCGAGAGATAGCCGTGCTGCTAGGGAAGCTGTTGACTATGCTGCGATGTTTGAAGCAATGATGACTTCTATCATGAGAAGGGTACCAGCTTCAGGATCTTCTGTGGATGTAGGAGTTCAAGTCCAGGCTCCAAGGCCAGTGGATTTTGCCAAGCTTTGCAAGGATTATACTTCGCTTGGAGGAAAAGCTTTCTTGGGAACGGAATCTACTATTGAGGTGCAGAGATGGATGGATGCTTGCCGAAGGATTTTTGGTGATTTAGGGATTGAGGATGCAACCAAGAGAAAGCTTGCATCGAGGCAGCTTCAAGGGAGAGCTGCAGATTGGTGGAATTCTATCACTATAGATACACCAGAGGAGGAGATAACTTGGGAGCAATTCCAAGTTAGATTTGAAGCTAAGTTCATCTCTACTGCTCAGAGGTCTGTTTTGTTTAAGAGGTTTGTTGAGCTCAAGCAAGGTGGGAGGCCTGTTCTTGAGTATATTTCTGAGTTCGAGGCTCTGTCCAAGTATGCCAGATCATATATTGATTCTCCCTACCAGAAGAACGAGAAGTTTGTGACTGGTCTGGATGCTTATCTGGGAAGGCAGTTGGTGGATCACTTGGACGATCCATTTGAGAAGCTTGTGGAGAAAGCTCTGAGGCATGAGAGCTTGTTTCCTAGGGAAAGTTCTGCTGTTGCTGTAACCAGGGAAGGATCTAAACCACAGCAGAGTGGCAACAAGAAGAGGAAGCAGCAGCAACAGAAGGGAAAGGATGGTCAGAAGAAGCCTAAGGGCGAAGTGACTTGCTATAATTGCCAGAAGAAGGGCCATCTTTCCAAGGATTGTAGGAATCCAAAGGCGCCGGCGAAATGCCACAATTGTGATAAGCCAGGGCATTTCAGGAAGGATTGTCCAGAGCCGAGGAAGGATAGGCAGGTTGTGCAAGCTTATGCTCTGGAAGCTGTGCCGTCGTCTTCAAGAGCTCCTACTGCTGAGGAGAAGGGGAAGAGTGTGGTGGTTCAAGGTACTCTTTCTATTTGTGGTGTTCCAGTTAGAGTGTTGTTTGATACTGGAGCGTCGCATTCTTTTGTTTGTGATGATTTGGTAGGCCGGTTAGGTTTGAAACCGGATATTGTTGATAGGCCATTGGTGGTGACTAATCCAGTTGGGGGTTCGTCATGTTTGTGTATGATATGCCGTGGTCTAGTTGTTTCGAGTCATGATTGCTCGTTTGTTTGTGATTGCTTTGTTCTGAACTTTGCGGGGTTCGGAATTATTTTGGGTATGGACTGGCTTAGGAAGTATGCGACTAGGATTGATTGTGAGAGGCTGGAGGTGACAGTCGGGAATGTGGAAGGGCGAAAGGTTGTGATACGATGTAAGCATGAAGAAGGCGTCTTCATGAGCTTCATGTATTCGCTGGTTGTTCCACGGGAAGGACTGTCATCGGTGCCTATTGTGAATGGATTTGAGGATGTCTTTGACGAAGTCAAAGGGTTGCCGCCGCATAGGGAGATCGAGTTTCGTATCGATCTAGTTGAGGGAGCCAGACCTGTTGTGATGCCTCTTAGGCGGATGGCACCGAGGGAGCAGCAAGAGCTGAAGGTGCAAGTTGATGACCTTTTACGGAAAGGATTCATTCGGAGAAGTGTGTCCGAATGGGGTGCGCCCGTTGTGTTCGCAACCAAAGCGGATGGATCGTTGAGGTTGTGTGTTGATTATCGTGAGCTGAATAAGGTGACTAAGAAGAACAAGTATCCATTGCCGAGAATAGATGACTTGTTCGATCAGCTTCACGAGGCTAAGGTGTTTTCTCAGATGGATTTGGCAACGGGATTTCACCAGTTGAGAGTGGCGAGGGATAGTGTGCCGAAGACTGCTTTCAGGACACCATCCGGATTTTATGAGTGGCTGGTAATGCCGTTTGGGTTGACTAACGCACCAGCATATTTTGTGGATCTTATGAATAGAGTATTCAGAGATCAGTTGAATAAGTTCGTGCTTGTGTTCGTTGATGATATTTTGGTTTATTCCAGAACTGAGGAAGAGCACAAGACGCACTTGAGGATTGTTCTGGAAATCTTGCGGAAACATCAGCTGAAGGCTAAGTTTTCGAAGTGTCACTTCTGGAAGAGTGAAGTGAGGTTCTTAGGCCATGTTATCTCTGGAAGTGGAATAGCGGTTGATCCCGCTAAGGTAGCAGCGATCCAGGATTGGATTAGACCTAAGAATGCATCTGATGTGAGAAGTTTTCTTGGATTAGCAGGATATTATCGTCGGTTTATCAAGGACTTTTCCAAGATAGCTGCACCGTTGACAGGATTGACGAAGAAGAACCAAGTGTTCAGATGGGATGATAAGTGTGAGCAAGCTTTCGTAATCCTGAAAGAGCGACTGACGAGTGCTCCTGTATTGACTATTCCAGGTGGGAATGAGGAGATGGTGGTTTACACCGATGCATGTGGCACTGGACTGGGAGCGGTGCTAATGCAGAAGGATAAAGTTGTTGCGTATGCTAGTCGACAACTGAAGCCGCATGAAAGGAATTATCCAACTCATGATTTGGAGTTAGCGGCGATAGTGTTTGCTTTGAAGATGTGGAGACATTACCTATTGGGAGTTAGATTCGAGTTATTTACAGATCATAAGTCGTTGAAGTATCTGTTCTCCCAAAAGGATCTGAATCTTCGACAGCAACGGTGGTTAGAGTTTCTAGCATCGTATGATTTTGGTATAGCCTATACTCCGGGAAAAGGTAACGCAGTGGCTGATGCGTTAAGTCGAAGACATGCAGGTTTGGGAGCCATGTTTTCGGAATGGAAGAGTCTTGAGTATTTGGCTGGATTTGATTTCAGGCCTAGATGCGAGTTGGAACCTGAGATGTTGGCAAACTTATCGATAAGGCCTACTCTAGTGGAAAGGATTGGCGAAAGCCAAAAGAAAGATGATAAGCTTGTCAAGGTTATCCGTGATTTGGAATCTGGATTGGAACCAGAGAAGGATAAGGGATTCGAGGTCGATCGAGAGGGTTGGCTTCGAAAGCAAGGACGATTGGTTGTTCCCGATATTGATGGATTGAGAGATGAAGTTCTGAGGGAAAGTCATCACTCAAAATTGACAATTCATCCAGGTGGTAATAAGATGTATCGGGATATGAAGAGAGCTTACTACTGGGAAGGTATGAAGAAGGATGTTGGAAATTTTATTTCCAAGTGTATGAATTGCCAGTTGGTGAAAGCTGAGCAGAAGAAGCCCAGTGGATTACTTCAGCCATTAGAAGTTCCTACGTGGAAGTGGGAGCAAGTGTCAATGGATTTTATTGATGGTCTACCTAGGACAAGGACAGGGAATGAAGGGATTTGGGTCATAGTAGATCGTTTGACCAAGAGTGCAAGGTTCATTCCTGTTCGATCGACTAGAACTGCATCGAAGTTGGCTGAGTTGTATGTGAAGTGGATTGTTCGATTCCATGGTGTTCCGAAGAGTATAGTGAGCGATCGAGACCCATTGTTCACTAGTGGATTTTGGAAGAGCTTCCAGGAAGTTTTGGGAACTGAGTTATGTTTGAGTACAGCTTATCACCCTCAAACGGATGGCCAGACTGAGAGAGTCAACCGGGTTTTGGAAGATCTTCTTAGAGCTTGTGTTTTGGACTTCGGAGGATCATGGGAAGATCACCTTCATTTGGTGGAATTTGCTTATAATAACAGTTATCAGTCGAGTATTGGTATGGCACCATATGAGGCGTTATATGGAAGACCGTGTAACTCTCCGACATGTTGGTTGGAAGCTGGAGAAAAACTGATACTTGGGCCAGAGATGATTCGACAGACTACGGATTGTATAGAGATCATTCGGCAAAGAATGAAAGCAGCCCAAGATCGTCAGAAAAGTTATGCTGATAATCGTCGAAAGGATTTGGAGTTCGACGTAGGCGATATGGTTTTTGTGAAGATTTCTCCATTGAAGAATGTTATAAGATTCGGGAACAAAGGAAAGTTAACTCCGAGATTTGTTGGACCATTCCCGATTATCGAGCGAATTGGAAAGCTCGCTTATAGATTGGAGTTACCAGAAAAGATGGCGGGTGTGCACAATGTTTTTCATGTATCTTATCTACGGAAGTATGTGCACAACCCAAGTACGGTGGTTTCTGCTGATAGCTGTGAAGACTTAGAGGTTGATCCAGTGGTTACGAGACCTCGTAAGCCGCTTCGTATTGTTGAAACCGATACGAAACAGCTTAGGAGGAAGACGATTACGTTGCTCAAGATACAATGGAGTGATGATGTCAACGACTGTACATGGGAGGAGGAAGAGAGGATGAAGGCAGCTCATCCAGGACTCTTCGAGGTATGGCCCTAAAGTGTCGTGACATCTCATGAATTTGTAGCTTGTTCTAAGTCATAGAATTCTGCATGCTAGGTTAGAATTGGATGCATGGTTTGTTGATTGCTATGGATGGTAGGCATGCGGAATGATTGTGATTGCTGTTGTTTGCTTGGAATTTCGGGGGCGAAATTCCTAAGGGGGAGAGAATGTAACGACCCGTATTTTACGTGTCGATAGATCGTAGAATTTGCGGGTCGATAGTGTTGTTTGGGTTGCCTCTAGCCTGAGTCGTATGGAGAGTAACTTGTGTGTTGAAGTGATGAGTCGTGACCGACTCATGGGGTTGAGTCGTGACCGACTCATAGGATAGGGCGTGCATGAGCTACGACTTAAGGAAGGTGGCCGGGTTAAGGAGGTTACGACCTAAGATGTTGCCGAGTTAAGGCTTGAGTCGTGACCGACTCATAGGGGACCGGCTCAAGGAGGGGTTGCGGTTTAGAGTGTTGGCCGAGATAAGGGAGCGACCGACTTAAGAGTTAACACGTTGCCGACTTAAGGAGGTTGGTGGTTTAAGGGTTGGCCGACTCATAGGAGTTAACTCGTGACCGAGTCATAGAATCGCCGACTCATAGTATTAGGGCTTAGGTCCTGAGTCGGTAGGGGTTTGGGTCGGCATAGCGTTATCCCATGTGTCGTTAGGACGGTGGGCCGACTCAGTGGATAAGTCGTTGGGGACTTAGGGTTTTGAGTCGTGTCTCGTGGGATAAGGATTTGGCTTAGGTCGGCAGGGATAAGTCGTGTGACCTTCTTGCTGTGTTGAGTCGTTGGGTCTCTGAGTCGGTAATGCTATAGGTCGTGTGGTTCTTATGAGTCGTGTGACCGAGTCAAGGTAAGTCATAAGGATTTGGTCTTTGTGGTAGCCCGTGTACGAGTTAACTCGGTAGGTTTTTAGGTCGGTGGGAGCTTGAGTCGGGTGGCAGTTGAGTCGTCCTGACGACTTATGATAAGTCGCTAAGTCGTGTACCTGTTGAGTAGTATCTCATGTTGCCTGTTGGGTCGTGGCATTTATGAGTCGTAAGTCGTATAATGGCCCGTGTTTGTTGAAGTGTTGAGTCGGCCGTGTTTGTTGTAGCATTGAGTCGTTGAGTCGTAGGAATTGTTGTCTCGGAGGCTTCTAGGGTAGATGAGTCGGCAACGACTCATAAGATAAGTCGGAAACGACTTATAGGCGACGACTCATGGGCATTCCAGCCTATAAATAGAGGGCTTTGGCTCACTTTTTGGCACCGGTTTTCGAAGCGACGAAGTGCTGCCATTTTGGAGACTCGACTACAACATTTCTTCACCTTCTTTCTCTACTTCCATCAAGTGCTAACATCCATTGAAGATCGAAGATCAAGATCAAAGATTGAAGATCCAAAGTTGAAGATTTTCATCCGAAGAGGCTAGATTTCACCGTTTCAAGTGAAATTTCTCCGGATCAAGTCCAAGACCTTGCTGTCCAGATCTGAAGTTGATTGATTTTAGGTTGTTTGAGTGATTTGGTGAGTGGTAGTTATCTCTCACGCGGATCCAAAGGAGTATATGGGATTGGTGATATGTTTATATGTTAAAGTTAGCGTTTTCTCGCATTTTCCTTAAGTCTGCATGTATATCCATCATATTTGAAGATGTTTATCTATAGAAGCTATTTATCAAGTATTAGAGACAAAACCCATGTTTTAGATTTGATAAATCTATGCTAAAAACCATGATTTCACATATGTTGGACTTTTGCTCACTTATTTACGAAATTGCCATTATAGTTGATATTGCTTAATATATATCTTGTTTGAATGCTTGAATGTTTGAATGTATGTTAGATTTGATTGCTCCAAGTTAGCTTGTAGTTGATTTGGAACAAGATGGTTGAAGGTGATTCAAAAGCTAAGTGGAAAGGCTCTTGAATGATGAAAGCTGCCGATAGCATATGAAGCGGATGTGAAAGCTCATATGGATGGATTCGATGATGAGGGACTTTGCCGTGATGCGAAGAGGCGAAGCATGAGATCGAGATGGGACTTTGCCATGATGCGAGAAGGCAAGCCATAATGTTGAGATGAGACTTTGCTATGTTGCGATGAAGCAAAGTGTGATGTTGAGATGGAACGGGTCATGATGACGTTCCAAGCACGGGCTGCGACGACGTGCAAGGTTATGTTGATACTCGGTGATGCGATCCGAGTTGGTGATAATGGTTAGCTTGAGAGGCGCTTGAGCTAGTATGGATGGTCGTCGAGGAGGATGACTTGGAGGCTTAGATCTCATCGTTGTTGAAGTTTCTAGCATGCTCAAAGCAAGGGTACGTTGGAACGGGCTGCGACGGCGTTCCAGGCACGGGCTGCGACGACGTGCTAGTACTCTGGGTAGTTGCGAAAATTCCTAGGCACGGGCTGCGACGACGTGCGGAGTTATGGCTAGAACCGGGGTTACCATTAGCCCTTGACAGATGGTCATTCAACTAACGGTGGAATCAAGGCAATGATGCAGTGATAGCCAGAGTCATGGATGTTTGGTTGTATTATCATTCGGCTTCAAGAGCGGTGTTTTCTGGGTGCTTATCTGATCTTGGTTTAGGCCTTGGGGGTTTGTATTTGGAAAACATCGTCCTTGACTCGAGTGGTTATTGCTTTACTTTAATCGTCTATATTGTTATGCTTGATTCTTCTTAGTGTGTGTCTGGGGGCTATCACTGTGAGATGAGGTGGAGTGGGATGGTTTGGTTCCTATTCCTTTTATTCCTTATGCTCTTTTGGTATGTTTGATAGTTAATTTACTGCTCACTAAGACTTTGTCTGACTCAAGGTTTTATGTCTCCTCTTATTACCTTGGGCTGTTCATCCATGTTGGGATGGGCAGACTAGGTAAGCAGGTGACAGGTGCTGTGCTAGGAGTTCTACGCTGAAGATGACGAAGACGAGCAGGAGGCTTTGCATATTTGTTTTCTTACTATATGTACTGGGTTCCGCTGTTGTATCTGATTGAGTGTTGTAGTGAGGTTCTGATGTATGGATGATTCATTTGATTGTATAAACTGCTATGTTGCTTATATGATGATGTTGTGTTCTATTGAGCTTCACTATATTATATTTCTCTATTGTATTTTATCCATGCGCTGTGAGTTATACGATAAATTCTGCGAATTTTATTTTACCTTGACTATCGTCCATGGCTGCCTGGCACACCTTTCAGCGCATTATTCCCTTGTTTTGGTGCGG